>LPNX010341089.1:10600-71836 GCA_001517045.1 Pseudotsuga menziesii
TCATATAACTGTATGGATCGCGTAATGTCCAGAGATCCTGTTGATAAGAAATTGAAGAACTTGATAATAAATATAAATATTAATGAAGATGACTGAATTTACTTTACAACAAATTCGAATCTAAAATTACATCAAGACAATATGAGGTAATCAATCTTGAGTTTATAACTGGATATAAAGAAAATTTATTTTTAGATTAAGAAAAATAGCATGTAGGACTATGATAGGCCTCAGCCTCAATGGCTTCTGATTCTGCACATTACAAACACCTACTTGACTATGTTGTGCTGCTTCTCTTTCTTCAATTAGAGATGTATGATTTTCTTGGGATTTGATTTTATAACAGGATATAAAGAAAATTTATTTTAGATTAAAAAAAATAGCATGTAGGATTATGATAGGCCTCAGCCTTAATGGCTTCTGATTCTGCACATTACTGCAAACGCCTTAATGGCTTCTGAGTCTGCACATTAATGCAAACACCTACTTGACTATGCTGTGTTGCTTCTCTTTGTTCAACTAGAGATGTATGATTTTCTTGGGATCACTGGTTTTTATGAGTATAGCATTAATCATCACCTTAGTAACCAAAACCTTAACCATTATTATGCTTTGTAAACCATACAGTTAAAACTCCCTCTTCTACTTGCACCCTATAACCAGAAACCCATATATAGAATTGAGAAGACCAACTGGAATGTGATAACATGGATGAGAGATGGAAGGCCAAGGATAACATTATAATTATTGATGGAGCTTATCAGAACAGATACTAGGCCATAAATGAATTTGTGAAGGATAGATGAGCCTGCAGAGATGATGAGACTGAAGCTAGAAGCTAGAGAGGGGACAATAGGAGGTCAATGACTATGGAAATTCTAAATTATGGAGTTTAATTCTGTTATTTAATTAGGTTTGGAAAATCTTTTATGGTGAAAGAAGTGTGGGTATATTCTCCCATGCAGAAACCCTAATGCAAAGCATTTCTTTTTATGGGAATTCCTGTGAATACGCTAACCAACGCTGTTTAGCTGGATCTAAGCTCATGCTTTAGTACTATAACCAGAAATAGCAGGAATAGTTGGAGAATAAAGTCTATAGGTATTTCACTTCATTTTGTATGGAAGTATAGCTCCAGTAGAAGTGTTGAAACTGTCTATGACCTTTCATGTCTGCGTGAGAATTCTGAGCACTGGTGAGCAGTGCTCTTTTTTCTGTATATTAGTGTATTTATAGTGGTATAAAGGCAACTTTGGATCTGTTTGGAATGGTTTTTTTATTTATAACTATGCCTATAACCTAAATAATCAAGATGATCAATATTTAGCTTGCTACTTATTGGGTAGCCACACTAACCATTGTATCTCAAACACCTTTAGATCCCAGAGTTATCATGCATGCTGCGGCTTAATGCAGCAAGCTCAATTTTAGCCAATAATCACAACATTTTAGATACTACTTTGTTGCTGTACTTTACCAGTTACGGCGCAGCGTTTGTGTACTTCATTTTCTATCTCCTCCAATCGTTTCGACGAAGAGCCACATGCTTTCCATATTATCTCTTCGTCTATATAATCCTCATCAGCAGTCTGGTATGCTGCTAATATTTTTTTGGCAGTACCTCCAGCTTCGAATCTAGCTTCCAGTTTCTAAAATGATAACAATTAACAGAAACCATCAGCATCAAAAGCAGTAGTTCAATGAAGCTGAAAAATGTGCAATAAATTGCTTCAAATATCACCCAACAAAGGTTCTATAAATTGTCTCACTCGTTTTCTGGGCAGCATTGGGCAAAACCCATCGTCTAAACTTGATGGCGGGATTTCTCCAAGAAAATGCGCTCTCAGATTGTGATGGCCTGGTTTAAAAACTTCTTGTTTTTCCCATAAATCAACCTACAAACTTATAGAAAATCTAAATCAATGAAATGAGCTCAGAAAAAAATGACAAAAGTTCAAAACATGTCATTTAACTCGCATAAGAGAAAGCAGTACATACCAGTTTGGAGGCAACTTCCTTTCCAAATTGTGGCCCATTTTGATATATATCTTCAAGATATTTTGGTAGAACTCGCCAAAAGTCCTCAACAAATCCATCACAGTCTTTCAAATTCTTGCTCCTTAGTAAGATGTCGTGCACCAGATAAAGCAATGAGATTTTTCTGTATTCGTCTGCATTTTCAAATTGTCTACACCATGTCTCCACTATCACCTTTGCTTTATTCCGGTAGAAGGTGCACCAATGTGAAACAGCTGAACAATGTACCATATCATACATCACAATAACACCAAAACGGATGGATCTACATTTTAATCAATGTACATGATAACATGAAGGAAAAATGGGTGTTTCCTCAGTATTTCTCAAGAAAAGTTGCTATCTTTCGGCTATCATTTACCTTAACTACTATCTTGGAAAACAATATTACGTGTTACCCATATACCTAAAAAATGCCCTTAACCTGAAAAAAAAAAACCTAAAAATGCCTTTAGCCTTGGAAAAAAGGCTAATCTTGGTGAAATAAACCGAATAACAAGTACCTTCAATGCTATCCTTTGTGCTATTCAACTTCTGAAGCTTTCCAACTAAAAGCTCATTCCAATTGTTGGCCATTGTATTCACCTGCGCAGATATGGCTTTCCTTCCGAGTTAAATAAAGATCAAACTCTATTTCAGCGATTGAGAATAAAAAAACTTTACGGCGTTTGGGAGAAATACTTTCTTCAAAGGATCTATAAATAGATGTATAAGATATGTCATTATTATAATACGCCGACAAGAGTTAACCCTTATTGTCTTTACCACTTTCGAATCCTTGGGTGGTTACAAGCTCGCCCCGCCCCTTTGCTATTAAGTAATGTTTGGCAGTTACAAGCTCGCCCCTTAATTGGTGGATATGTGGGTTAGACGGTAAGTATCAAGCTTTTTGAACTACGTGCAGTTATGGGGGAGACACTTAACATTGATTGATTTGAGTAAAATACTATTTATTTATATTTACTCAGCATGCTTTATTAATTAATTCAAATTCATATATATTTATATACTATCCATAAAATATTATTATTTATACAAGTTGTTTAAACTTTTTGACTTCCGGTTGGTTTTATTAGTTTTTTTGTCATAAATTTTTACAGAATTTTCAAAACATCTAAAAAACATTGTTACGTCTTACAGAGTGGTTGTTGGGGTTTTCGTGTCACCTGATTTCATTTATGAGCTTAAAATCGCCCAACAAACAACTGAAAATACAGATTTTGTGGATTTCATTTATGAGCTTAAAATAGCCCAACAAACAATGGAAAATAAAGATTTTGTGGATTAAATTCACCAAATTCCAGCAAAAAAATAGCTTAAAAGTAAAAAAGTCCCAGCCTTAGACAACTCCTTATTCATATTTTTTCAGCAATGCTTTATTCATTAATTGAAATTCATATATATTCACATAGGGTGCATATATGGTCTAATTAGGTTAGGCCAACATAGCTACTCAACTTATGGCCGGAAAATGTGGATAGATTATTGGTCATTTTAGAAGCCACACTCACTTAAGAATAAACTTAAAGCATCAATTAAATAAAGAAAATGTTTTGTAAGCATAAAACAATCAAAATATATTATAATTAATGCAAGAGTTTCAATTAACTATTTAATTAAGATCATTTAAATTTTAATTAAGATGCATTTAAGCTAACAATATATAGACCACCATGAAATGAATACATGTACACTTGTTTCACAGCGGTTAATATTTTTAATGTGAATGCCTATAGGCTTAATGATAAATGATAAGTAGTGGCATAGCCACAAGTAAAGTGGTCGGTGAATGCGGATAGACACAACAAACCATTTAGTTTTGGGAAGATTGCTAGCTCTTAAACAAAGTCTAAAATATATAATTAGGGGGGAATTCATTAGAGTTAGGGGGGATTCATTAGAGAAGAGGTGGGGAAAGAGGTTAAATAAATTAAAATTAAGAATATTAAAAAAAAAACTAGTGACGTAGAGGAAATTAAAATTAGGTGAATAATAATAATAATAATTATATATTTTAAAATCACAAGATAAACACCAATTTGATGTATGAGACTCCCTTATTTGTGCTACAAGGGAACCCCTATCACCTCTTAGGAGGAAGCATATGTTCTTTAGAATATGGCCCACTTAGGATATACCATACACTAAAGAATGTGAACCATAAATTATATGTAAGAGGGTGTTAGCCATTAGAGATTAAAATGAAGGAGAATAGGTCAACTTTTATATAAGTAAAGATGATTAATTATTATAAAAAAAAGGGAGAAAAGGTCCAAATTCCTAAAGAAGAAGGTAATAAAGAGGATGTTAACATGATTAATATTGACAAAGTTTATAAATGCATCAATTGAAAAAAATAAAAAGAAGTAAAAACTATCAAAGAATGAACAAATAACATTGGATTAATAAGTAGCGTAGATCCATCCTAAACTCGGATTTATCAAGCACCTACAGGGATCCAATTTCTTGTGTAAATTTTTTTATATTAATATTTTTACACATTAAGAAAAAAATTACACCTCAAAATATTGATCCCTCTAGTACTTGATATATCTAGGTTTAAGATGAAATCATTATAATTTATTTTTTTAAGGCGACATAGTTTGCAATTTTATTTCTTCTTTTATTGGACATTCATGATACATAAGGCACAGGGACTTCACTTAGTGAATCTCTCACATAGCACGTGCAATCGTGGAATATTAAATAATGCCCTTAATTTTGGTAGATATTAACCCAAACTCTTTTTATTGAAACCCCCTCCCAATACCTATAACCTTCCCCCCACTCGCTTTTATACCCCAATCATTGTAAACCACCGTACACCCCACCTTAAACCCCTCATCCCCCAATACCTACAATTTATTGGTTCGATTTTTAATAATTTTAAAACCCACAACAAGAACTAACGTGCTAGGATATTGGTCAACAAGTGAATCCCCGTGACATAATGTTACACAACTTTATGAGCTATAACATCTCCTCCATGTACTATATTGTAGAGCGCCTTGCTACTCTCGGTGCAACAAATTAAAATGATAGCTAGAATTGAATTAGAATATTAAATATGAAAATGAGAAATTATCCCTAGTAAATTGTATTCTTGTTTAGTTTGGCCTTGAACTCTACAATAATGATCTCTTGTCACTAACTCTTAAAGGATAGCTTCTCATTATCTATATTATGGATTCCAAGTGTCACTAGATTCTCTAATTTCATGATCTTTGTTCAGATCTCTTGTTGGTGGGTGGAGTGTCTTCTCAAAACATTGGGATGTTTCTAAACTCTAATACATTTAATTTCTTAAATTTAACATAATTGATCATTAAGTCAAGCTAGATGGTCACACACACACTCTTTGATAAGTTGTTAGTGCTTAAAACATAGTTACATAAAATTTATTCAATGTTTCATTATCATGGTTTGTAATTCAAGTTGGTCATTTAGTTACCCCATAAAAAGGTGCATCGAAGTGTCAATTGGTACTTTACAGTCAACATGAAGCTTATTAATGAATATATGCAAGTATGTGTAAGCCACATATACCAATAACCCATAAGTTAGCCTTTCCTGACACTTCACATCAAGAGGATGCATATTGTTTTAGCTTCACTTTGATGAGTCAATATGTGCAGCCCTACACTTGGTAGGAATTGAATATATGCATCCCTGCCCCCCACGGGTATTTAACCTATGACCTCCCTAGAGATAAGACATGTTCTTAATCATTGGGTCCACTTAGGTGCACAAGATATTAGAGAATATTACCATGCATATTAAGTTAGGTTGGGTGGATACACGTCCTTAGGAAAAGGTGTATGGAATTACTTGCCTCTTTATAGGAGGTTAAATCTCATGACTTGATTAAGGGTTCATGCTTATTCTAATTTCATCAATATGTTTGAATGACATTACCAAAATCCATCATGGTCCCTAAGTTGGGTTGGTTGGGAGCATAGCCCTATAAAAATATGTTCTTTAAAAATTCAAGTAAAAGAGATGTTATGTTCATTTTATTGATGTTATTATTGACTCAATTAGTAATGGTGATTAGATCATAAAACATGTGCACTTAAGCTTAGGGATACTGACATTTCTATTAACTCAATTAGTGATGGTGATTAGATCACAAAACATGTGCATCTAAGTTTATTAATGAAAGAAAAACAAAAGGTTCATATGTAATTAAGTTCATATCATATCAATAAAAAGTTACAAGTTAATATGAATGAAACATCTAATTTACACTTCATTATGCATATAATTGCATCATTTGTATCAAGTAGAGTAGGTTTAGTTCTCTTAACCTTAATCTCAACATCTTCATTAATTACAACATCTATAATATTTTTTTTGAAATGTAATCGAAATGTGTTAGTTTAATAAATAAAATTAAGCATCCTATGTGTAGTGTCCATTTTAACACTCCTTGTAATACATGTATAAACTCATCATACCATGTTCTTCTTTTATAACTCCACCTTCCTAGTATGCATCAATGATCACATTATAGATATTTTCCTAATCATAACTAGTGTGTTACTAATGCAATATCATTTTTGCTTAGTTCATAAACCCTACACATAAACTAAGTTTAAAATTAATCATTCACAACCATTTTATTTATAAAACTACCACGTCATTATTGAAGTTTTTCACCACTTTTACTTTGGATTTTATTCCTTAGTCAAAGTGATTTTTAGTTGCAACTTGTCAAACTCATCTCACTGCATATCATAACAACACAATTTTTAATGTATAGTTAAATAACATAACACAATTTTTAATATAGAGTTAAATGCAAATGAATTCTAATTATGAAAGATTTAAAATTTTACCTACATATTTATTTTCACTTTATTATAACATTTGGAGTCAAATTTGTTGTATCCAAGTTTCTTTATTCTAGCTATATATTTATAAAGATTTTGGCTAGTCAAGGCATACACAATTCTTGTGTATAAATCCTAAAGAAAATAGTTTTGCCTTTGTTTTTGTCATATTTTGATCTTCTTTGATTTTTCCCATTCTTCTCTTTGGCCTTGCTTGATTCTTCTCTTTGACATTCTATGTTATGCATCTTACTTTATTTTAGAAATAAGCAATTATTCTCATGAGAAATGATGTATTTAATATTTGAGCTATAGGTGTCACACACAAACTATAAATGTTTTCCTAAATGTAACTTCGGAAGATATTATGTTGTATATTATAATTGTATTTTATCGTACCCCCATCGAATATGTTCCTCTATTTGGGAAGTCATTATTATGTTTGGTCATTGAGGTAGAAATTTTGTTGTAATTTGGGGTAATAGTCCCCAAAATAAATAAAGTAAAATGTATTTTTGAGTATCCCTAGGAGAAGTCAGCCCTGCTAGGTTAGGAGATTGGCCGACTTAGGTTTTAGGTCAAGTCACTTGAATGGTATAAATAGGGAGGTGCCCTCCATCATTTATACACATACTCACTCACTCAATTTCACATGATGAGAGAGAGAGGACAAGTTCTCTAGAGGAGAAAGAGAGAGACAAACATAATAATTCATATTTTTGGGTTTTCCCTTTTGTGATATTGTATAAGTGACAAATCTATCTTTGAGGAAGTTTGCGGGGTTTTCTCCTTTATTGTTTCCTCGAGGAAAATATTTATGTCTTGTGTATCTTGATGTGCTTGTTATTCTTTCAAAGTGAATTAAAGTAAAAAAAACTAACATGGTATCAGAGCCACTTTGAAACAAGGAATCGTACAATAATGAGAAACTAGGGCTTCCTAGTTCAATGTGTTCTCTCCACAAATCATCAAAAAAAAAGAGGGATAGGATAACTCTCCCTAGGAGGGTGCATATTTTGGAAGAAGAAGAATCAAGTTTGAAGAATTTTCATTTATGACCAAGACACTAGTGCCAGGAGAAAACTAGGGCATCAAGATTTTGGGATTTTCCCCCATCAAAATGGACCATCACGCAACTCACCTTGGTGAGGCACTATTCTTATCCAAACATAAATTTGAAATTCCTACTTTGGAAAATTAGGGGTTCTCTAACAAACCTTAGGTCACCCATCTCGTGAACCAGGTTGGGCATCTCAAATTGGTAAGATCTAAATCTCTGCTATTTCCATTTGAGGTTCTTGTTTCAAAATGATTCACCAAACCCAACTTGATGATAAGCTTGGGGAAGATGGAAACTTGCAAGCATGGAAGGATAGGATCTCTCTTGTCCTTGAAAAAAATGACTTGGACAAACATATTAATGAGGAAGTTCTAGCACCAAAGGGAGATGAAGCTAATGCTATCCACAATAAGAACTTGGTCAAGGCCAAGAAAATCATTGTAGGTTCTATTAAATATCTTCTCATTCCTCATGTGTCATCCTTGAAGACTCATATGGAGGTGTTTTATGGTTTGATAAAGTTGTTTGAAGGGAATAACATCAATCAGAAGATGACATTAAGAAACTGACTCAAGAATGTGAAGATACAAAATTCAAAGACCACTTAGTCCTACTTCACGATGGTTTCTCAAATCAAGGAACAACTCAAAGCATGTGAAGAAAGGGTAGAAGAAGGAGAGAATGTTATGACCACCTTGAATGGTCTCCCAAGATCATGGGATTCATTCATTCAAAGGAATATGTTCCAAAATGAAACTGATCACTTTCAATAGACTTTGGGAAGAATGCACCCAATAATAAACTTGTCTAAAAACAAGAGAAGAGAAGATGGGATAAATTGATCATAATCTCTCATGGTTCACACTAGAGGAAACCACAACAAGAGGGAGGACCATCATCACAACAAGAGGGAGGACCTCCATCATAGAAGGAAAAGGAGATGCAAAAGAGATCTATCCAATGTTAGATGTTACACATGTGATGAGAAGGGACATTACTCTAGAGATTGTCTAAAAAACAAAGGTTCCTCCAACAATAAGTCTAACAAGAAAAAACATCATGTTCACATTTCTAAAGAGGATGAACTAGAAAGGAAAATAACAAAAGAGTAATCCTTAAGTGATGAGGAATATATAATTTGATCCAGAAGGAGTCAACCCATGATAAAGACATATATCTTATCCATCTGAGTATTTGGATAAGAAGGTATGCAATTGTGAATGAAGAAGTGACACTCAGATTCAAAACCAATATACAGTACCCTGCGATCTATGGTATAGAATACTTTCTCAGCATGAGCAAGACAGACATAGGACCTCATAATAATATGATGAAGTAGAGCACATTGTCAAAGACTCTTGTAATTCCTGCAAGAATACAAGGATCAAGAGGGATTCCACCAAACAAATAAACAAAGGTAAGTATTTGAATTGTCATATGATATTGTTTATATATTTATATTTGTAGATTTAGAAAATGAATTATTAATTTCAAGATGATTGCATTCATGAACCATATAATACTTGCATGTGATGGGTAAGTAGCCTATGGTGATATGCAGCATTCCATTGCTACTTATCTATAATGAAACCTCTTTGCTTGCGTATTGGTAGTAGTGCTCACTCTTAATAATTTTTTGTTAGAGATGGAATGCTCTAGAAAGTTATTGTATGTATACAAGATATGGATGAGCATTGCATTGGCTAAGATAGTTACATGACTATGTGACATATGTTTTTGTGCATAAGAGATTGACATCATTAATATGTTTTGAAAAATGTGAAATGGTTCTAATTAGGAAACTAAATTTGAGTTGTAGGAAATATCGTGTAAAATCACCTACAAGAAAATAAGGTTGAGACTTGTTCCAAAGAAAACGTGATGACGGTTCAGTTAGAACATTCACTCCAACAACGCACATGAAGAGGATCTTGAAGCTCCCAGGGTCAGAGACACCATGATAGAAGAAAGAGCTTTAGAAGAATATAAGAATCATGATATGACCAATACATAGAGAGTGGTAGATCCACCTTAAGAGATAAATACCATCTTGGGGATGAGAGGTCATCCAAGATGAAGACAAGTATGAAGGAACTTCCATATAAAGTAAGATTCCTTGGAAACATTCCATTTATGTGACACTGTTGGGTGACATCATTGATAAAGATCCTTCTAGCTATGAAGAAGCAACCGAGAATAAATGGAACAAGACTATGATCAAAGCGTACCACTTGATCATGGAGAATGACGTCCTAGATGTGGTTCCAAGACCTGAAGGTAACTTCGTAGTGTATTTCATGTGGATCTACAAGAATCAAGCATGTTGAATATGGTAGCATTGAAAAACACAAGGAAATATTTGTGACACATGGCTTCTCCCAGAAATAAGGTATATACTATGAGGAGACATTTTCACTTGTAACAAGATACACTTCCATCATATCTATAATTGCATTAGATGTAGTAATGAAATGGAAGGTACACCATATGGACATAAAGACAACATTCTTGAATGGTGTAGTTGAAGAGGAATTTTATGTGGAGAAGCCACTCGGATTTGAGACACATGCCAAATAGACTCATTTGTGCAAGTTAAATAAAGGATGTGTACAGGTTTCAAAGGAACCCATGGGAAAACACATACAATTACTTGAGGATCACCTAGACTAATGGCGATCTCAACCTTTGCTACAAGGTTTTAGATGGAATCCTACAAAGGATGAGATATCAAACTTTGCTACAAAGATTGAGATGGAGGATATTGGGAACTAGTGACCTTTAGAGATGACATAGAGGGATAGATATCACTATCACACGAGGCTACCTGTCAATTCAATATAGAATGTTCCGACACATAGAGTACAAAATGTAGAGGGAGGATGGTTCTCCTCTTCAAAGGGAGTGACTACGTAAAATCTTATAGTTCAAGAATCTTGACATGATTCTTGTGTGTGGAAAAATCTAGAGGAGATCTTCCTTTGTCAAGGAAAGTATGTAGTAGATATTCTGAAAAGGTTTGGAATGATGAAATTCAAGGAAATGGAGACACCAATGGCATGGAACTTGAATCTATTATGTGATGCTTCATAAGATTCAGTTGATTCCACAATGTATTAACAAATGATTAGTTTGTTGATGCACTCGATGAACACGATGTCCACCATATGGTTTGTTGTGAATACCCTGAGCCAGTTCTAGATGGATCTGAGACATGTTCACTTGATTGCTGCAAAGCATGTATTGAGTTACATGAAGGGTATAGTTGAGTATGGGATCAAATATGAAGCGAATCAAAATATTAACCTACATTGTTATGTCGATTCAAAAGGATGGGAAAGCAATGACACGGATAGGAAGACCACTTTGGGATGGTGCTTCAATTTGGGATCCGGTATGATCTCCTCGTTTAGAAGGAAATAGTCATGTGAGTCACTGAGTATAATTGAAGCAGAGTATGTTGCATCTTTTCTAGCTAGATGTGAGGCAGTATGGCTTTGAAGGCTACTGTATTATTTGTTTGATCTCGAGCTAGAGCAAACTTGTATCTTTTGCAACAACCTGAGTTGTGTGAAGTTGTCAAAGAACCCGATGTTCAATGACAACTTGAAACACATTTAGTTCAAGTATCACTTTATCTGGGATATGGTGTAGAGAGTGTTAGTTTTTCATCATGTAAGCAAGCATTATGATCTTAGAATCTTTTCACTAAGAGAATAACAAGCACAGCAATAAAACATAAGCATATCATAAGAGACAAGAGACACAAAGAGTTTTCCTTGGGGAAACGATAAAGGAGAAAACCCCGCAACTTCCTCAGAGATAGAATCAGCACCAAAATAGTAAAAGCCCCAAAGCAGTAAAATGCACTCCTGACAGTAGTAGTCTTCTTCTTGTCTAGTCCCAGTGTATTTCCTTCCTCACTAATGCGCTACACTTGAGTGAGTGAGTGATGTGTATAATAAATAGAGAGGCTCACTCTCTATTTATATTCTTTCGTTCACTTGAAGTGCACTCAATCATGTCAACCTTACTTATCAATTACTTACTAGAGCTGACATCTCTATGAGTGTCTAATAACTCTAGTGCCCCAGAACTGTCGGGACTTTAACTCTTACACAATCGGAGAGTTACCCACTATGACTTGACATGACTTGTTTACCTTATGACCTCTCGATCGGAACATCAGGGCAAGACAACATGACTCAAATACATAATAGATACATCCCAGAATAAACATCATGTTACAATACATAAGATACATAGATGAATACATTCCGAAGTTACAAATACATCAACACTCCATCTTAACTAGGAAGGTATTCTTTCGACACAATTTTTAGCACTGGTCTTCTTCTCTGTATCAACTGGATCATCTTGTCATCTTCAAGTCATCTTCACTGGATCTAGATCATCTCTCGATCTGGATCATCATGGAGCATCATCACTAGATCTGGATCATCACTGAATCTGGATCATCATGGAACATCATCACTGGATCTGGATCATCACTCGATCTAGATCACCATGGAACATCATCACTGGATTTGGATCATCTCTCGATCTAGATCAAAATCACTGGACTGGATCATCACTCAATCTAGGTCATCACTGTTGGATCATCATCACTGGATCTCGATCATCGCTAGCTATCATCACTGGATCTCAATCATCACTCAATCTGGATCATCATGGTGCTATCTCATGATTCTTCTTGTCACAAGAAGTTCTACAGAGCTAGTCCTTTTTCATACTAGATGTATCATCTCAGAGTTGGTCCTTTTTCGTACCACATGAGGCAGCTACTCAGAGCTAGTCCTTTTTCATACTAGATGAGTCTTCCCAAAGCTAGTCCTTTTTCATACTAGATGAGGCATCATAGAGTTGGTCCTTTTTCATACCAGATGAGGCAACTACTCAGAGCTAGTCTTTTTTCATACTAGATGAGTCTTCCCAGAGCTAGTCCTTTTTCATACTAGATGAGGCATCACAGAGCTGGTCCTTTTTCATACCAGATGAGGCATCACAGAGCTGGGCCTTTTTCATACCAGATGTGGCATCTACTCAGAGCTAGTCCTTTTTCATACTAGATGAGTCTTCACAAAGCTGGTCCTTTTTCATACCAGATGCGGAATCTACTCAGAGCTAGTCCTTTTTCATACTAGATGAGTCTTCACAAAGCCATCCCTTTTTCATGCTGGATGTGGCATCTACACAGAGCTAGTCCTTTTTCATACTAGATGTGTCTTCATAGAGCTAGCCCTTTTTCATGCTAGATGTGGCATCTACACAGATCTAGTCCTTTTTCATACTAGATGTGTCTTCACAGAGCTAGCCCCTTTTCATGCTGGATGTGGCATCCACATAGCCCTTACATCCGACCTGCTCGTCAAAATGGCCAACACTCACATCTAACATGGAAGGAACTTAATCCTTTAGCCATGACAGAATGGTTCAACCCTTACATCTGATCAAGTGGGAACACATCCCTCTATCATGTCAGAATGGCTACTCAGTCCTAGACTGAGTGTTCCTGGTAACTGACCGGGTGCTTCCATTCCTAGAATGGCAATTACCCTTACATCTGTCCTACTTGATAGAATGGCCAGCACTCATATATGTCATGGAAGGGAGAAAACCTATCACCATGATAGAATGGCTCAGCCCTTATATCTGACCTACTCATCAGAATGGCTATGGATCTCAGCACTCATATCTAACATGGAAGGAACCAATCCTTTCACCATGACAGAATGGCTCAGCCCTTACATCTGGCCTGCTTGTCAGAATGGATATGGATCTCAGCACTCATATCTAACATGGAAGGAACCAATCCTCTCATCATGACAGAATGGCTCAACGCTTACATCTAACCATGGAAGAAACCAATCCTCTCACCTTGTCAGAATGGCGATGGGTCTTATCACTTTCTCTTGGAGGAAACCTTGATCTGGAGAACACCAAGCTTCTCCCTGAAGTACTTGAACTTCACTCTGGCTAATGGCTTTGTCAACACATCAGCTATCTATTCCTCTGTTGCAACATACTGGAGCTTCACTGCTCCTCTCTGCACCATATCCCTGATATAGTTATACTTGATCTCGATATGCTTTGACTTGTCATGGAACACTAGATTCTCTAACAACTTCACGCATCTTTGGTTGTGACAATGTATACAAGTAGCATCCAACTAGAGATCAAATATATCAGACAGTAGCTTCCGTAGCCATACTGCCTCACAACTAGCTGAACAAGCTGCGGCATACTCTGCTTCAGCTATACTCAGTGCCACACAGGATTGCTTCCTGCTAAACCAAGAGATCACACCTAATCCCATACTGAAGCAACATCCTGAAGTACACTTCCTGTTGATGGCACTGCCTGCCCAATCTAAATCAACATAACCCTCTAGGTTAATCTTTTGATTCACATTGTACTTGAGCCCGTAATCAATTGTACACTTCAGGTACCTCAAAACATGCTTTGCAACAATCAAGTGAACACTTATCAGATCTGTCAAGTACTGGCTCAAGGTTTTCATAGCAAAGCAAATGTCTGGTCTCATGTTCGTTAGGTACATCAATGACCCAATCATTTGATGATACATCGTAGCATCAACTGACTTTGATGAAGCATCACTCAATAGCTTCAGTTTTGATGCCATTAGTGTGGTCATAGCCTTGCAGTCCATCATCCAAAATCTCTTCAGGATCTCTACTGCATACTTTCCTTGTACAAGGAAGATTCCATCTGTACTCTGCCACACCTCCATACCTAGAAAATAATGCATCATCCCCAAGTCCTTCATTTCAAACTCACCAGCAATCTTTCTCTTCATATCAGAAATCAACCCATATGTACCTGTCACAAATAGATCATCTACATATAGTAGAAGCATCACTAGGTTTCCATCCTTAACCTTGTAGTAAAGGTTGGAATCTGATTTACTCTCAGTAAAGCCTAAAGTCATCAGTAATCTATCCATCTTGTTGTACCATGTCGATCCTTAGGATATTCTGTAGTCACTCCCTCTGAAGCAGAGCATCATACTCCCTCTATCTTCTGTACTCTATGCACTGAAATATTCTGTACCAGAGTGACAAGTAGGGTCAATCTAGGATCATTGTATACCAAGATCCTCTATTTGAAATTTTTCAAAAGTTCTTCTCACATCCATCTGTGAGCTTGTCATCCTTTATCAACCTTGTAACAAAGGTTAAGATATTCATCAAGCTCATCATGTATGTGTTATCCCATGGGTGTCTTCTGAACTTGTACAAGGCCTTCTTTCATTTGCACACATGATCATGTCATGTGACTTCACTTCTAGTAGCTGTAAATGTTTCTTCGTAGTCTATGCCTTCTTTTCATGAGAATCCTCATGCTATGAATCTTTCTTTGTATCCCACGATGTTTCCATCTACTGCATGATGGAATTATGAACTTCTCTTCCGGTCTTGATACTGCGCTCTGACATCATTCTTCTTGAACTGGTCTTCCCTTTCTTCTTGGTGGCTGGAAGGTTCTGCATCAATGATGTCACTACACTCGTCATATTATTCTTTGTCATTGAACTGTCGTCACTTCTTCTTCAGAACAAGTCTTCATTCTTCTTTTCTTATAGGCGATTATGTATGTGGTCTTTCCTACAAGTCAAATGCATTTGTATGGTTAGAAACATTTCATAAGGAATATTTATACTAGCAAGTTCTTATGCATAAATATATGATCATGCAGCTACTTTAGCCAATACAACATTCATCCATATCTCACTGAAACTTTCTAGATGCCTTCCATCTCTACCAGGACAACATTGAGATTGTGCACTAATCCAATATGTCAGCAAAAAGGTTTCATTCTATATAATGGAAAGTTGTATAGCACCATGAGCTACTTACCCATCACATGCATATTAGTAGTATAATGTCGTTAATGCAAACATCCTATCATGCATAATACATCAACTAAATATAAACAAATGCATAACAAAATAATATCATGAAATGACAATTGAATACTTATCTTTATTTGTTTCATGGGTATACTCCTTCTTGAGTCTTCAACTTCGTCATCTTCTTCATTCATAATAGCATCGTTTCTTATCCAAATGCTAAGGTGGATAAGAAGTTATTCATGAGTTGAGATCTTCATATTCCTCATTGCTTGAGGTATCTTCTTTGGAAGGTGAGAGCTTGATATTCATTTGCTTCCATCTTTTCTTCTCTTCTTATGAGTCGAGCTTCTTCTTCTTCCCAGTGTCTACTAAAAGTAATCACTTCCTTCTGGCATACATTCCTTGCATGAATGAATCCCATGATCCTAGGAGGCTATTCAAGGTGGCCATCACCCCTTCTGCATTCTTCACTTCTTCTTTTACCGCTTCAAGTTGTTCTTGATTTGAGAGACTCTTATGACTGCATGGTTTCTGCATTCTGAACCTTCACATTCTTCAACTGGTTTCTTAAGGTCATATTCTGATTTCCGTTCTTCCCTTCAAATAGCTTGGTTAAGGAATTAAACATATTTGGTGTCTTTAGGGAAGACACTTGTAGTACAAGTTGATCCATGACTGAATCAACCATGATCTTCTTGGCCTCGACCAAGTTCTTCTTATGTAAGGCTTCTAGCCTCATCTCCCTCTAGAACTGGAACCTATATACTCATGTAGGTGTCCAATCAATTTTCTTCAGAGAGATCATATACTTCTAGGCTTGGAAGTTGTAAACTTCACCAAGCTTATCATCAAGCTGATGTGATAGATCACTTTGAAATGAGAACCTCAAATGAAAATAGAAAAGGATTAGATCTTACCGATTTGAGGTGTCCGTCTTGGTTCCGTAGTTGGCTGATCTAGGGTTTGTCACAGAAACCCTAATTTTAAAAACTTAGAATATTTCAGATCTGATTAGATATATAGATATATCTCTTCAAATGGAGCTGTCCAATGTACTCCTTTTCTAAAAACAATGGAGGGAAGCTCCCAGAACAGGAAGCCCTAGATTTCCAATTTCTTCTCCAGAAATGGCTATTACTGTTTCTATGATATCTCCGAAATTGCTGATCCTCTATGTCTGAAATGTCACACTGAGGTAACCTCTCCTGTCCCCGATCTAAAACCATAGGTTTCATCAGAATTTGTTTCACCATTTTGGATTTATGATCCTTTTCCCAAGGTTACCTGTTACAGGACTGTTTAGAACAGTGAAGTTGTACGACATGCCACGTGTCACTGATTGATCTTCTGATTCTGATATTTGGAAGGCTGAAATTAAGGTCTGTTCCCTTTCTAGAACATCTTTATGGATTCCATTTGGACCTTTGTAGCCCACGATATTGAAATTCTCCCTAGGTGTCCTGTTTATGGATGATTTCTGGAAGAGGCTGGAACCCTACCTTTGAGAGATCATATCTCCTGTAATACAGCGAATATAAGGCTGAAGTTTGGACACCGTGTTCTTCAGGATTTTATCTTCGGCCTGAAAATTGTCAGCATTGGATACTTCGCCAATATCAGGATATAGCGAATGTACCAAAACTTAGCAGGTTTAGTATTTAGGGTTTTTCTAGCTCAGGGTCAAGCTAGGGTTTGACTTTTCCAGAGTTTCACCCAACCAAATTTCTTGATCCAGGTCTCTAAAATTTGGTTTTGATGAGGATAAAAATCCTATGGTGGTATCACTCAAAATTTCCTCTTCTGTAAAAAGCCCTAATTTCCGCATCAAAAACTAAAAATGCTCGGAATCGAATTCCGCTTCGACAGAAAGATGCGCCCTTCAATGGAGAGTCAGCCTAGCATACTTTTTCTGATAGATTGTGGAGAGAGACCCAAAAATTAAGAATAAATAGCTTCTATAGCTACACAATGTCTTCTTCTCAGGTTAGCTCTCATACGATGTTAGTTTTTCATCATATAAGCAAGCGCTATGATCTTAGGATCTTTTCACTGAGAGAATAACAAGCACAACAATAAAACATAAGAATATCACAAGAGACAAGAGACACAAAGATTTTTTCTTGGGGAAACCATAAAGGATAAAACCCCACAACTTCCTCGGAGATAGAATTAGCAACAAAACAGTAAAAGCCCCAAAAAAGTAAGATGCACTCCCAACAGCAGTAGTCTTCTTCTTGTCTAGTCCCAATGTATTTCCTTCCTCACTAATGCGCTACACTTGAGTGAGTGAGTGATGTGTATAATAAATAGAGAGGCTCACTCTCTATTTATATTCTTTCGTTCACTTGAAGTGCACTCAATCATGTTGGCCTTAAATATCAATTACTTACTAGAGCCGACATCTCTATGAGTGTCTAATAACTCTAGTGCCCCAGAACTTTGGGGACTTTAACTCTTACACAATCGGAGATTTACCCACTATGACTTGACATGACTTGTTTACATTATGAACCTCCCGATTGGAACATCAGGGAAAGACAATATGAATCAAATACATAATAGATACATCCGAGAATAAACATCGGGTTACAATACATAATAGATACATCCGAGAATAAACATCGGGTTACAATACATAAGATACATAGATGAATACATTCTGAAGTTACAAATACATCAACAGAGAGGAGTAGTGAAGCTCTAGTATGTGGCAACATACGAGGAGATAGGCGATGTATTGACCAAGCTATAAGCTAGAGTGAAGTTTGAATACTTCAGAGAGAGACTTGGTGTCATCCATATCAAGGTCCCTAGAAAGAGGGAGTGACATCGATGAACTAGAGATGGTTCTCGCATGGTGGAATACGCGGGTAGTCCTTGGGACCTAATGAACTTGGAGTGCTCTTGGAAGTTCTCCCATGCTAGAGACAATGAAAGGATTGCCAAAATATGCAGATGGATTAAAAATGGTTCTCACATGGTATAAGACACAGGTAGTCCTCGAGATGTAATGCACTTGGGGTGTTCCTGGAAGTGCTCCCATGTGGGAGACAATGAAAGGTTCACTGGAATACGTAGATGCACTTAGGTTCATCCATATCAAGGTCCCTAGAAAGAGGGAGTGACATAGATGAACTAGAGATGGTTCTCGCATGGTGGAATACGTGGGTAGTCCTTGGGACCTAATGCACTTGGGGTGCTGCTGGCAGTTCTCCCATGCTAGAGACAATGAAAGGTTCACCAAAATATGCAGATGGGTTAAAAATGGTTCTCACATGGTATAAGACATAGGTAGTCCTCGAGACATAATGCACCTAGGGTCCTCCTGCAAGTGCTACCATGTGGGAGACAATGAAAGGTTCATCGGAATACGTAGATGCACTAGATTTGGTTCTTGTATGGTTGAATATGTAGTTGTTCCTTGGGACATAATGAACTTGGCATTCTTCTCGATATTATCCCATGATGGAGATGATGAGAGTTCCTTTGTTCAACAAAGACACTTGGTGTTCACCTGGGCTAGTTCTTACATGGTGGAATATGCACGTGGTCCCTGGGAAATCATGCACCTAGAGTGCTCCTGGTTGTGCTCCCATTATAGTAGACGCAAGATGACCATTGAGAGACATAATGAAGCTAGGTTTTACCCACTGGTGGGAGACGTAGGTGATTTGTTGGACATGAGGTGTGAATCTGGGATTCTCTCTATGTGTAATGATGAGATAATGGTAGGAGAATCAAATGATTTCCATGGAAATGTAATCTATTGTCCTAGGTTGTGCCTATGTGATGGTTTGATCATGGAGATGATGAAGACCTATAAGTGGGCTAGGCCTACATCCAACATGAACCAGGGATTTCTCTGCAGAAATTTATTATGATGGAGAGATTTAGAAGATGTCACTAATCAATGATCCACAAAATGACGACTACAATAGAAGTGACGTTGATGATCCAACAATGATCACATACCAAGAGTGTTTATGACTGTGGCAAGAGAATACCTTCCTAGTTAAGAGGGACTGTTGTTGTAAATGTAACTTCGAAATATATTATGGTTGGTCATTGAGGTAAAACCTCCATTGTAATTTGGGGAAATTGTCCCCAAGATAAATAAAGTTAAATGTATTTTTGAGTCTCCCTAGGAGAATTTGACTGTGCAAGGTCAGTAGGTCAGACCATTTAGGTTTTAGGCCAAGTCACATAAAGGGTATAAAGTGGGAGGCTCCATTTCTCATTTATACACACACTCACTCAGACAAGTTCAATGAGGAGAGAGAGAGGACACGTTCGGTAGAGGAGAAAGAGAGAAATCTGCAAAATACTTTCTATTTTTGGGTTTTCCATTTCCTTATACTGTATTAGTGATGAATCTACCTCTAAGGAAGTTTGCAGGGTTTTCTCCTTTATGGTTTCCCCAAGGAAAATATGTGTGTCTTTTGTACCTTTTTGTGCTTCTTATTCTATTAGTTAAAGATCCTAATAAAATTGAATTAAAGTAAAAATTCTAAGAATAAATAGCTTCCTTCCATAGATGCAACCTTCTTTTGGATGAATATTGGTCCAAAACCTCCCATATTGTAGTTCACTAATTATTTCTTCTAATTAGATTCTTGAATTCTAAATTCAGATAGTGGTAGGTCATAAAAGGTGAAATATCTTCTCATTCAACTCAAAATAAAACATAGTATTCCCTACCGAATAATATTTTTTTCCAAGGA
The DNA here is from genome assembly GCA_001517045.1 of Pseudotsuga menziesii. NCBI lineage: Eukaryota > Viridiplantae > Streptophyta > Pinopsida > Pinales > Pinaceae > Pseudotsuga > Pseudotsuga menziesii. The sequence continues at coordinate 31,142 of LPNX010341089.1, forward strand.
AAAATACACTCTTTAGAGGTTCCTCGACCTTCCATAATTTTCTCGACCACCAACAAGTATCCAAAGCCATTGAAGAATTTTATGGTGTATACCCCAATTTTGTAGAATATGACCCTCCTTTCTTGTTGTATACCCAAAAGATATCTTTAACATCATCACTCAATAAAATATATTTATCTCTAAGCTCATGTAAGAATCAATTCCAACACTATGTCTATATACAATCTGATCCAAATCCTTAGTGCTTAGCCACTGTTGTATCCAAAATATATTAGTCATAGGATTAGCAGACAAGAGTAAGGTAAACCTACCCTAAACATGTAGGTGGATTTTAAATCTTTAGGGAGGAAAATTCACTTATACAACCCATAATTGTATCTACCGCAACTCTTATGAAATACCATATGTTGGTGGATTTCTGTAGCAAGGCTTTGAAAAATCACAATCTAAGGGAAACAATCTTAGAAAAAAAGAATTATTAGTATTATAAAAGAAAAATAAGTGCATATAAAAATTATAAAGACATCAAGATACACTAAATTACTCACAAATCTTGCATAAATGAGGTATTCCAACATATAAGGAATGATTTTATCTTTGATATTTACCAATGAATAAAGGCTTACAATGTTTACACCATTGAAGTAGTTTGGAGGTGATAGGGTGGTATCCAATATCTTGTATAGGGTGTTTCCTTTGCACCTCTGAATGACCTAGGATGCTTACCTTAGTACCTCCAATATGGATGAGTGAAGCAAGAAGGAAATCCCTTCTTAATTTCTCAATGGAAGAATGAAATGAAAATTGAAGAGTGAATGAATCAAAGATGAAGTTGTGGAAATATAGTGAATAATTCTCACTCTCATGGTTTCTTATAGACTTGTGAAGTTGAAACCTCAAAGAATCCTCATTTTCTCGAGACCAATTAGGGAGAAAAGCTTGATTTTTGTTGATATTTAGTTATCCTTGGATTTTCATCTCAAAGCCGATGATTTTTCGTATTTTCCAGTGTTTTATGTTGACTATCAAAAGCCATGATTTTTGGAGGAAAAGTAGGATGTTACCAAATCATTTATAAAAATGGGTATGGCACATTAATCAACTTTTTTTACACTGGAGCACTACAAAAAATCCTGGAATTAGCATCCCATTTAGCATCCCTTTTTAGTGTAATTTTTTTTACACTATGTGGTCAAACTAGACACTAAATGGGACGTGTCATGGAAAATACTTAAAGCGTCTCAAAAAACATCTTTTTTTGCTTCCTAGATAGCATCATTTATGGAATCCAAAATAGTGTCTATTTTTTTGCTTCCAGAATAGCGTCCAACTTTGCTTCCTAAACAACGTTGAGGTTTTCTTCCTAAATAGCGTCATATTTTGCTTCCTAGTGAGTGTCTATTTTTGCTTCTTAAATGACATCCCTGTTAGCACCATATTTGCATCCTTAATAGTACCATGTCAGCATCCAAATTAGCATCAAATATTTCATCCATTTTTGCTACCACTTTAGCATCCCATTTTGCACCATGTTTTACTTCCAAAAATGTGTCAATTTTTGCTTCCAAATTTGCACCAATTTTTGCTTCCTTTTTTGTATCGTGTTTTGTGCCATGTTTTGCATCCAAAGTAACATCTTATTTTTCTACCATATCAATGCCGTGTTTGGATTTATCATTAGCACCACGTGTTGCATCCTTTTTAATGCCTAGTTTCACGTCTTATTTTGATACCATATCAATGCCATGTTTGGCTTCATCATTAGCGCCACATGTTGCATCCTTTTTTATGCCTAGTTTCACATCTCTCATTTTTTGGTCACTAATTTAGTTGTTTTTAGTAATTTTATATATGAATTTTGGTCATTTTTTTTGGTCACTTATATCTTATTTTTGGTTACTAACTTAGTTGTTTTTAAACGATATTATAATATCATTAGGGCATGGAGGAATCAAACCACCGACCTCTTGCTTGTAAGGCAGGTGCTCTTCCATTGAGATAGCACCCTTTAAGAATTTGGGAACCTAACTTATAGAGTCCTCTATAATGATAAAATTGATCAATACACAACTTTGAGTATCTAATGGTCGGCAAAGGATGATAGATTGTATAAGTTCACAATATATGATAAAGCAGGTTATGAAATCCATATACCTTTTCTAGGAATTTTGAACAAAACTCAAGATTTTGGCTTTATGGGATTGTAAAAATCACTATTTCCCAACAACCATTATGTTTTTTTAAGGTTTGATATTTAATCATATTCCTTTAAGAAACCCATGATACGAGGACATGAAGACACATCCTTAAATGAGAATACAATGATATTCAAGCAAAATAGCCATTGTTTACACCATATTGCAATAAGAGGGTATTGTTGTAATTTTGAATCATCAACACACTATATAATGATGCTAAATATTGGAAAAAAATGATTGTAAGAAACTTCAATTCATAAATGCCTTTATTTTCAAGCAAAAATAGGACTTCTATAGAGCTGGAAATGATTGTTATGTATGATTTTGACACTCAGAAAATTTATATCAGCACTTGACACTCAGAAAATTGACACTTACTAATGATACAAGATTGGAATTGATTTGATATTTGTTTTTATTATAGTAATGTTTGAAGGATTAATGTTTCACCGCAATGTGTTAATCTCAAGTGATCTCAAGGAATGTTTTTGACATTTCTGAGTCATTCAAATTTTACTCTTTGCACAGTACTATGTGATCCTAAGATTTATTAAGTATAGAAAATGTTGAATTACAAAGTTCAGAAATGGATTTATTTCAAAGGTAGTTAAAATGAACTGAAACAAATGCCACTTAAAAATGAAGGACGAGATACCAGAGACTAATCACATCCTTGACTTGTTTAAAAACGCTAGTGTCAATCATGTTTAGGGAATTTAAACAAACTCGTGTATTTCCTAGTCAACAACAGAATTCAAAATCATCCAAATTAAATAATTACAAAAATATTTGATGGAGAAAGATGAGAACCTTGTGCAGAAAGAAATGAAAATATGTGCTTAGCTTGGGCAATTACTATTCAACTACCAAATATTGGAGATCTCTTTGGTAAATGTGTTTCATATCAAGCAAAGTATTTGGATGGTTAGTTAGAGACATGAAGGTCATCACACTTGATAATTAAAAGGAAGTGCATTTAGTGATAGTGGCTCGGTCACTCACTTTAGCGTGAATCCAAGCATGGCTATAACATTTTAAAGTGAGCACAACCATATTTACTCACCCACCTCCAAAAATAGTAGCTATTCTTCCCAAAAAGGTTTCTCATATAAGATAAATGGCACCCCCAAAGGAAGCAGGCAATGGTGTTAATCCAAATCCTTGATAGTAGAAACAAGACTGCCAAAGGATTTCCAAGTGAAAGTGGGAAATTTATCGGCTTCTTTGATAGAAATCAAAGGTGGAGGTCATGCAAAAGCAATTGAAATTGAGTTGAATGGACTCCAATGTGTGCTTAGGAATATGGATGCTGAAGTGAGAGATTTATTCTTCTAAATCCAGAAATTAAATTCTTACCCTTTATTTCTTTCCCTTAACTACCAATCAACATAATTTGCTGAAGCACTTCAGAAATAGCCTTTGATTAGAAGACGGTGGCAAACTAATCCTAGGGTAAATTTTTAGCTCTAGCCAAAAGGCCCTCTATTTGATATTATTCAAAATATCTAAATATTTTGGGGAGCTAACCGAATCCATGGTTACATGTTGAAGATAATATCTCAAAGAGTACATTTGACCTACAAAGCAAAAAAAATTGAAATTTTTTATTTTATACAAAAAGAGATTTTTTACTGCAAACTAACATAAATCATCTAGAAAAATAAATAAACTTCTAATCGGATTCACTATAGTTGCAGTATATATTATTCTCAGCTTGACTGTATTTGTAAGCCAGTACCAAAGATGGTCAAATTTAAAACCATTTGAATTAAATAATTGACTAACCTTCCTATCGATCTAAATGTTTTGAAGTAGTGTATCAAAGCTTGTTTCATGTCCTTTCCTTTGATGGAACAAGCTATGCAAATGTGTAACCTATACTATATGAGTTTACATCCTTGCCTACAGTCACCTGCAACATATCATGCAATTCCTTTCATGCATGATCATGATCAACACAACAAGTATGAAAGCCATTGCTAAGAGACTCATGTAGATTCCACTCACCCACCCATTTTCATTTGAGAGCTTAACAACATTACTTATAAAGATAATTACCTCGGTCTTTCACTAGCACATCAACATTCCAACCAATATAACTCAGTTTTAGCTTCGTCGTGAGGTCTTAAAACGTTCAAGCTCAACTCACAATAATTTTCTGGGATGAAACTTGACCATACAAGAAAAGGAACCTACATGACCATAACATTATTTTAAATCACCTGATGTTATTTTAGTTCTATAATAAGCTGCAGAATTCAAACAGACTTGGAGGCTACCCAATGTTGGCGTGGAGATGACTATGACTATGACAGTAAACATGACCCCATATGTGCATTTGCATGTACATGCAAGAGAACAGGAAATCAAGTGGATTAACTAAATATTCTAGTTCAAGATACTTTTGACAATGAATTTCCAAATGCAACTTCAGATGAAAAAATCTATTAATCAAACAACAAGAGAATATCACCTTCTTTAGAGCTTGTGCAAACCGACTAGCATAAGTATCATTATCTTCTAGCTTATTCTAGCTCTTTAAAATTTGTGACAATACACGAAGATGGACCATTAATCTCTCCTTCTTTGAATAAATTTCATCCGTGTGCACCCTATAATACTGAAATATTTCTTCAACAACAAATGAGTTAAGATCTATGAAACAAACATGAGACAAATCTTATCTTTCTGCGATTTAAAATGTTTTACATAATACTATGTACTTTTCTAGCATCCAATTACTACTAGAATAAAAATCTATTTTCCTTGACTTGCCATTGAGTGATTTCACATTCGAAACCAAGAATATGAACTAATGAACCCTTTTAGTGGGATTGCTTGTCATGTTATTTACAGATCTCTTGTGTCAACATTTCTTGTGTCATACACTTGAAGTTAGAGAGAGACACATGTGTGATCTGTTAAGAATCAACGTAGAGAGATGGGTGTTATGATTAATGATGGAAATTCAAGTTTTTTCATCAATTGTAAGATGATCTACCACTTACTTGATACATATTCATGAGTACATTGTTTTTCATTCTAGATGTATTGCCAAAATTAATCCCAAGGATCCTCTTAACAAAGTTTGTATTTTAAGATGTGGTGTCTCTACAGGTAAATTACTACCAGATCCTTTTTTAATCAATTGTATATCCATGTACATGTCTAGTATTAACCATATTTGTAACTATAGCTCTCCATATTCACTAAGAAGCTAGATATATTGTCTAAATGGCCAAAACATATTGACCACTACAGTTGGTTGTACCTCTTCTTCCATAAAAGCACACTTCAAGACTTCATCGATGATTGTCTCCATACAATATTAAAGGTTACCTCCTTGTCTCTCACTCCTCTGATTTTGAACAAGCAACTTCTTATCATGTTTCTTCTTTGTCCTAATAAGTTGGCTTACAAAACCTTCCAACTCTCCTGTGCTTTTGGTAGAATGATTGACAATAAAGAGACTTAGTTAAGATTTCCTAGTTAGCCAACCAACCTGCCATCTTATTTGTGGGCCTTCTTAAATTTTTGAACTACCATCCATGGAGATAAAAATAAAATAAAAATATCTTTTTGAAGAGGCCTTGCTTTCCATCTCCCACAAGTATCGACTTATTTGTATTTTATTGGTTCTTTCCTCTGTTATGCCAAATACCAAGCCCTCCATATTTTTTTGATCATGATGTCCGTAAAATTGGATAACATCCCTTCAATGTGGCCATGGTAATATCTAAACATATCATCTTCCCCTCTCCCTCAACCCTATTGTGTAAGGCATGGCTTATCCTTGGATGTTCTCCATTTGTTCTTGATTGTTAAATTTAGTATCTAGAAACTTGGATATTTGTCCTTGGAATGTGACCATGCTCATAAACATTCCCCTACCTCTCCAAGGCCTACATTTCTCTTTGATGCTCCATTAAAAATGAATGATTCTAGCATAGCCAGATTTTCCAGAGGTAAATGTGCTAAATAATGAAGGGTTTGTAGAGGAATGTGAAATTTTGGGGGGAAGAGAGAGAAATTTTGTAATATCAATGATAAATAAAAAACGTTGAAAGTGAGAGGTTGTTTGATGAAAATTCCAATGTAAATGACTCTAACAAATAAGTTGAGAGAGTGACAAAATGGAAAAATGGATTAGTTGCTAAGTGCAGGCAAGTCAAGCAAGGTTATGGTAAGTTGAGAAATGACATAGATTACTTAGATTTGGTTGCAATAAGATATGAAAAGGTTATGATAAACAATGCATTTATAAGGGAATCTAGGTCTTCAAGCATTAGTAATGAAGTATTGCCTACAAAGGGTATGAAGAGAAGTAAGAGGAAAAGGAAGGAACGATGTGATCTCAATAAAGACTCAACTAGGAATCTAGGAAAAGAATAAAAGTAAGAGGACAACAATGGAAGGAAACAATATTGAGTGCTCATCTAATTAAATTTTGAACAAATTAGAAACTCCTAGTATTGAATTTATTTCAAGACATATCAGAGAATGTGAATGTTTAAAAGTATGTAATGGATGATGGTATTATAGATTTAATAAAGAGAGCCATGACTTTACCTCGAAGCAATTGCAATGCTAGTCCATACTTTGAATATGAGTATATAGTATGCACACAATTGAGTACATGAAAAAACATGAAACTAGTTCAAATAATTTGATGATGAATTCCCACCAAACACAACTGAGAAGGAGTTAAAGGAATTACTAAGAAAATATTATAATGCTATAGAATGTGTTATACAAGAAAAGGTCAATCGAAAGATTTCCATTGAAGAAGACTCAATGAAAATAGTTGGAAAGGAATGAAAGAACTTGCATTTAGTGAAGTGAATGATGCTAAGAAATATGATATAGAGAAACGAGTCAAACCTAGAAGAAAAATGTCATCCAAGCATGCTATTTTGGATTATGAGAAAGAAGATTCTGCTAAATATGTGAATGGTGAAACTCAAATTACTGAGCATAATCCTCTTCTTGAAAGCAAATGTGTTACCATAGAGGAAACAAAATGGGTTTCAATTGCATTGAAAATATTGAAAACCTTGGAAAATGTTAAATTCTTGAAACAATTTAGTTCTTGGCTTACACAAGAAGCCTTAAAATATTAGTTGAATCCTATTTTTTTTTCTAATGTTAGAGTTACATGAGGTCAATTAAAAAGAGATCTAAGTAGCACCTCATAATTTACCTCCACCAGAAAGCTTTGTTATATCTTCCTCTCTTTGTGGAATAGGATTTTCATCATCAAATTCAATCCACTTTCCTGAAATAAAGAATGCATATTACAACCAATTCACCAAAGATAGTTTTTTTTGCAATTAACATTAGCTTGAAAGAACATCTCCATTCCTCCAAATATAATACAACTCAATAGTTCTCTACTTAAAGTCAATAGTCAAAGACGGATTTTCAAAGGAATTAATACCAACAATTGACATACTTCTGAAAGAATTATACAATTACTCAAACTTTGATGCAACCCACAATTCTCTTGTTTGACCCAAGCAATATAATGTCTTGAATCCTCACTCTGCCCCTTATGGGTCAGCACGAAAACTAGATCATATATTCTAGTAAAATGTTCTTGTTTATGTATGTCCATAGCTGCTATCAAAAAGAAAACTCGGTAGGTAAGAAATGTAGCTGAAATACATTTTAACAATTAGCTATTAGAAATGAAATCTACTACGAACCAGGTATATATGTGTTCAACTTCAACATATATATAAACTTCTGTTCCAAAGCTGGTTGAAAAGCAAAAACAAAACTCCATGTACAGCTAGGGGATTTCTATTACATGGTACATTAAGAAACATAATTTTGTTCAACTGCTGAAATTGTTAATTCTCTTCAACTGCATATCCATCCATTTAAAGATAAAAGGTTATTATTGAATATCAGTTCAAAATTTATGTAAAACCAATAGTGGTATTGTTTTCATTGAGGTTTTTCCTTTTTACATCAGAATATAGTTGATCCCTCTTCAAATTAGTCCTTTTCTTATACACCTTGCAGCTTTTGACCCCAACATAAGCCAAAATAATCCAAATCCTTAAAATTTCAGACAATACCCCAAATAAAAAATATATAGAAATGCCATAATCGCTGGATGTTGTACAGTAGTTGGTGCCAATTGCAACGAATTCAACAAATTTTGCATTTCCACCAGGAAATCTAGGGAGCATTTAAAAAGAAATTTTAAATTTGTTAACACAGAAACTTGAACCCTAGGACAGTACCAACATAAAAACAAATTGAGCCTAAACAAGAAGTTTGGTGTCCATTGTTTTGGCCAGTTACAATTTTAGCAGCGTTTTCCAGTAGTTTTTATCACCTGATATAGTATATTATTTAATATAATAAAACCTAAATAACTATTATATTATTATATTATTAATTAAGTTGAATTCAATTTGGTCCTGACCGATCTCTTGAACACTCTAAAAATAAATCATATTCTTCAATTGTATCATCAAATTTATGTCAACCATTTATTATTATTATTATTTTGTCTGGCATAATATTCGTTGGTCTTTGTGCTATTATTGGATTATTGGCATACGTTTTAATTTATGGCAAATTGTATCATAGAAAGGTCTTCCCTTGCTGGGTTATGGCCAATTTTTTGCCCTGCCTATGGCAAAAAACCAATCTACGACTAGTGGCCATTTTCCATTTGCTGGTCATGGTGAAACATGGAAAAAAGAGAAAAATATCATAGCAGAACATCATAGGGAGACCTTAAGTTTGAACTAGATAAACTCATTTCAACTTCTGGGGATTTTCTTGCTGACTTCTTGTAGTATCGAGAACCACACAGGAAAATAAGATTAAAATTAGGTAGCCAAAATTGTCACTTAGTGAACAACCATAAATTTGGGAAAAAAAAGATGGAAGCAGGGCTACCACCATACAAACACACAAGAGCAGAGCCACGACCATAAAAGAAACAATTACAATCTCTAATTGGATTTCTTAATGTGGGAATAATAATGATAAAACATTGCTGCTCTGCCAAAAAGAAAAAATATAGATCAATGCCAGTGTTGTGCAGAAAGTTGAAACCATCATAGCCTTGTTGTGATTCGACACTTCTACAAACCATTTCCCTACTGCCCTAGGAGTGTGGAGAAGAGAAACAAACCACAAACAAACAATTAAAACTCATTTAGACTGAATAGTGTTGTCTTTCTGTGAGAGCACCTTATTTCCTGATTGCAAATGTCTATTGATTATTATCTCCCCAAAATTTGGAAAAATGTTCTAATAGTCACGCTGCCTTAGGATGTTAGAACTATTTTGGAAATAAAATATTGTGGATAAGTGTTGCCATGATCATCTCCTTCAAGTTCCTGAATCCACCACAATTGCCATTGCTATATTGTTGGGGAATTCCGTTGCATTCTGTCAGGTTCTTGCATGGTTGTTCATTGGAATTTGGGTATAAGGTTCATCATATAATTGCAGCATCAATGGTTGCACTGTTTTAGGAAAACAAAAATTAAATAACATAATTTATAAGTTATAGGGCTTTGATAATATGGTACAAAGATAATACAAGTTTGTTATATTATATTAACTACATGATATATAATTATATAATTATATAGTTATCCTAGTTATATTGAAAATTTTGAAGGTCTCAACCCAAAGCCAATTCATAGTAAAGTCATCTTTTAAAAGTTAAAGGCACCTTGTCAACTAGTGGAAAAGGTTATGAGCAAAGGGGCAAAAAATCACTTAGCAAAGGAAAGAAGTCTTAGTAAACATGGTACAAATGACAAAAAATGTACTTTAGGGAACAATGTGAAGAATTAAAAAGAATTAGCAGAACTAAGAGATTATTTTTGTAAGCATTGAACAATGCTTTGAAAGTTGTGATTTACCAGTTGAAAAAGGTGGTTCACATGAATTTGATCACTTAAAACTTGAAGTGGAAAATTATCACAACAAAGGAAACAATATCTTCAAATTTTTTAATACACTTTTTATTTTTATCGAACCTTCCATTCCACACATCTTTGATTTGTCTTTATTGTTGGGCCTTATACACAAGTCAACTCTCTCACATAAAGTTGTCTCACATACTAGATGTTCATTGGATATCTTCATGCTGTTGGGATAGCTCTAACTTCTATCATGTCCAGACTAATATTGTTTGTGTCTTCACATTAGTTTTCTAATTGTGTTGTGAAATTGTGTTTTCATTCTCTAGTCACATGTTAGCCGTGAAATTATTTTTGGCATTTCCTTACAAATTTTGTAGAGTTTTTTTTGTCTTTATCCATTTATGGAACTTTTTAGCTTTTCTGAACAAGACAAACTGGTTTTCATGTGCATGGGTGTTTGTGAACTTGTTGCCTTTGATCTATGGATAGTCTTATGTTGCCTTGCTCAATCACTCTGCTATGGATTGGCTTCTTTGTTGCACATATTATGGGTTTTTGGATTTCATTGTTGTCGTAGTATTTTATGTGTCAAGTGCTCTCTCTTCGATGTTCAGGGTTCCATTTGTGAGATTTGGTGATGCATAGGGTATTTTAGTGAGATTCTAGAGTGTCTAGGTTGTTGTTAGTGTGGTTCACTGATGTTCAAGGTGTCTTTTATGATGTTTGATGTCTTCTTCACCAACATTGAGCTTTTCTTTAACTCTTTGATTTTCTACTTTATAACATTTAATAAATCTCCAAGGTTCAAAATATTTAATATTTGAAGACTTCATTTACTATTTGAGCTGAGATGATGGACCTGAGTATGTTTCACAGCATATTTTATAGTTCAATATCAATATTTTTCCCTATCAGCATGGGATACAAAGTCCATTTTTAAACATCCTTATTAAAACACCCAAAAAAAATGGTTGGGTCAACTTTTCTTTAGAAATTTTAAAACCCATCCTAAAGTTGCTTCTGCATTGTTTAGATGTCCTAAATTCCTCAGGATGCCAAAAATTGTCCTCCTTCATGCTCAGAAACCTTATGAGACAACCCAAGTTATCCCATAAATCTCCAAGTGACCCACCATGGAAAATGGGGGGTAACACATTGGAGTATAAGACTTGACAGTTCCTTGATTTTGCAAGAAAATGGATTTTAAGAGGGAGTATAGCATGCCTTATCCTTATCAATTGAATTCATTTGCAAAAAGGAATAACCATAGTAATGAGATAGATAGATGTATTTGAATCAACTTGACATGCATACACTTCAATGGGAAAAGGCTTGCAACATGTTTGTTTACATTCTCAACAGTTGTTCTAACAAAGTTTTAAAGAGAATGCATTCACATGAAAAGGCCTTCAGTTGGTCACTTGGAATTCATTGAGTCAGAACATATCCTTACATCCTTCGGATTAGGAGAGGAAATTGGATGCTAGAAGTAAAAAAGGTGGTTTGTGGACTATATCGATGATGTTAAGGCCTACAAAATATTCATTCCTAGATGTTTATCTTTAAGGAATGTGGTTTTACTAACCATTCTACTGTTATGCTCCAAGATTGCAACCTATAGTCACAACTGACAGCAACAAGGATAATGTACAAAAAAGGAAATTACAATATTATAAAATATAATGATGAGGAGATAGATAATAAAATTAAATAATGTGCAATAAATGACCAAAAGACATCAACAAGTAAGTTAATGCAGAGAAAAAGTTTCAATGTATAGGATTCTCAAAAGTCACTATGAATGCAGAAATGATCTGCATGCAAGATATTCATTCTTCACTCTAATCCTTGAAAATTTTCATCATTAATTTTCTAACAGTAAGAAAAAATAAAATGATTTGCTTGTTTACCCTACTGGAAAATAATAGATATCAAGCTTACCTCACCAGCAAGGCTATATTTTGCACAGTCAATAGAATGACACAATGCTCTGCTAATACTTTCCTTTGTGCTTGACAGCATCTCTAGCATTCCTTTACAAGTGTCCCTTGTAATTGCATCTTCTGTATCCCCACTAAGTGTCCCTCCAACTGATTTTCACTTTGAGCTTATTTTACCTTCTTCACTTGATTCCATATCCATCATATTTGACAAAACCCACTGCTACATGCTGCACATTAACTCTGGGCCTTTTTTATTCTGATGGGAAATGGCATCCTTTGTATCCTCAGTTTCCTCACAAATGAAGTTGGAGTGGTGAAATGTGATCTGATCTACTCCCTCGTATTGGTGAAGGACTGAAAATAAACGTAAGAGAATCCTCAGTTTCTTCAATTGAAATAGAATGTGGCAAAGCTGCAGAACATGCTTATGTAGCTGCTATAAGATGCTTCGTAGATGTAGATGGGGTAACAATGTGTAACCTATTTGAACAGGGCCAACATCTTGCCCCTGTGGAGGGTTACTATGATCAAACCCCGGTTCATTGGGGTCTCTGAAATAAATAACTGGTTCATTATAGTTTCTAATGCAAAGCTCTGATCCTTCAGGTTTTGTGTAGTACGACTCTGATTCATTAGGGCTTCTGTAATAAAATCATCCTCTAGCAGAGACTGCATAGCCATCTTCCTCGAAGCTTTGTTCATTTTGAACAGTGTTCGATGGATTTTCATCCAAATAAAGGCTTTTGTTTTCACTTTTCTTCTTCTTTTTACTCATAGACACTTCAAATTCCATGGCATCTTCCATTTCATTTTCTTCTTTTTCTCCTCAATAACCCTATCGCTGCCATTTTCCTGGTTTTCTTCTCCTTCATTTTTTCTCCAGAATAACCCTATCGTTGTGCAATATCTAGACAACTCGTTGCACAATATTCAGACGGTAATTGCAGAAACAAGTGCCTGCAAAGCCTACACTCTACATATTCTATGCTTAGACAACATTCTTAGCTTCGAAACCCCTGGAAAAATTAAAGTTTGCAATAGGATTCCTTATTCTTATTCTTATCATTATTGTTATATTATTATTTATTGTATTAATATATTTTATGAATATATTGAGTAATTAAACTTATGGATCAATAATGTATATTGTATATTAGTTATGGCATTTTTAGTTGTAGCAAAATTTTGAAAGGAAAATACCAGTATGGAAGAGAAAGGATTATAAAAGGAATAGTTGTCTTGAAAACAGTTATAAAAAGATGGAAATGGATATAAATATTTTTAATTAGTACATTACAAGATAAATATATGAGTTGAGTGTTTTTGTTGTATATGGAAATGTGAGTGTTTTTGTTGCATACGAAAATGTTGAGAATTAAAGATTTGAAAAGTAAGTTTACTATAAGGACCATGCAAATATAGGTAAATGTATACAGAATTTGCAAAAAAACAACAAGGTAATTGTTCTCAAGGAAGGGAAACTACATCAAGTAAAATAGTTGCAACATAGCCTTAATGTAATTTCTTGTTTGTTATGTTTATGGGAAATACTTAAAAGAATCAAGAAGCAAACAAATATATGCAACGTAATCAGATTACCATATATGAGAAAAAATTATGCTAAATGATATGAATATGATCATAGTTTATGTCATTCTTTGGGGTCATATTTTTAAGCATGCATTAAAAACTCCATGGGTGGGGGGATTTTCATACCACCCTTTCTGAGTGGAATGAAATGTAACACTGTCAGATACATTAAAGGAAAGGTAACAATTGCTGACAAGGAAAAAACTTGTGAACAAAAGTATAGATAATAATATAATAAATTAAAAACACAATTGTCAATGAAACATGTATCACAAGTGAGTTTTTCTGGAGTATCACGTGGATATGCTAACCAATATGAAATATGTACTTGTATGTAGTGTCCCCATATAGTATGTGCTTCTCTTGTATTTGTTTTATGCGCATAGTTGATTGGTGCATCTCTGAGGAATAGTAGGTGTGAAATATGGAGTAGAATTGATGCGCATATATGGTGTTTTTTGTATACCACTAGAGGGAATTGGAAACAATAGACATTTTTTTTATTTCAATTCAGTCTACCATTAGATAGGGAGAACTCCTTCCTTATATTTTGGGACTTCTACCATAGTCAAATATCTCACACAAAAAGTGGTAAGTCATTTGGCTACCCACTTCTAATGTATTTTTTGGTTTGAACAACATTAGTTAATTGTTTAGGCTTGGGATAGAAAGCTAACAAACCTATAACATAAGAGTTCAAGTATAATGTTTTTGACTTATAGTGTCGGAAAAAAGGTTCTTTAAAGTCAGTAACAATCCAAAATCAAGATATGACTACAACACTTTCCTTCCCTTATGGAACTTACAAAAATGACCCAAGCTAGGCCATATGTAAATCCTAACCCTAATAAGGTGTGGTACTTTAACCAAACATCATCGTCATCATCATCATCCTCCTCGTCATCATCAACATCATTTTTGTCATCATAATTATTGTCATATTCATCATCGTCATCATTGTACTCATCATCAATCTTGAATTAGTGAACATTGAAGGCAATTTGACACTTTCCAAAATGATAAGCAACACTTTCTAAAATTGTATTTAAATAGGCTACCATAATTGTATTGATAAAGGAATTTAGAGAGACCTTGTATCAAATGTATTATAACAAGACCTCGCTTTACTTATTGACTTAAGAGGGGGGGGTGAATCTTGAATTAGCAATCACAACTATTTTCTTCAGTACTATGAACCATATATCCCTCCCAAGCTAGAGAATATTTTACCCACTATCACAGGCCTTGCCACTTTATAAAAGTCAATATATATTTTCTCCATAATTTAGAAAGGGCTCCTCCTTGTTGGGGTTTACAAGGGATAAAGAGAAAATAATTCAGGGTCGTCAACTGAAACTAGTCGTGATGTTGTTGGGGCAACTGCGTCAATGAGTAAAGCATATTTAGTGTGCCTAATGGTTCCTACGAAGATTAGTACAGTATTAGTATGGATGGATTGCAATGATCCAACCTTATCCTTGAATCTATTTACTCGTTCATCCTAGGATATGGAATGATGCCTCGTGAATTGATTGCAATGATCCAACCTTATCCTTGAATCTATTTACTCGTTCATCCTAGGATATGGAATGATGCCTCGTGAATTGATCTTAGAAAGTATCGGATGGGGTTGAATAGCCTATGCATAAATGATGCAAACAAAACCCCCCTTAGAGCTGGTCGTGCACTAAACAACAATTGAATTCAAGGAATTATTGTGAATCCCTTAAGAGCTGGCTATGGTGGAACTTTTGGCTATAGACAAGGGAGAAGCAAATAGTAGTGTCACTCAACACATTGTTCTTAATCCTTTGAAATACTAACAGTACATGAAAACTGGACATAGATTCGCATGCATTTGGTAGAGGCGGGATTTTAAAAGAAGATGTTTTGATTTAATTGATTTTTTAAAACATGTATTAAATTTGGTTTTATTAGAAAGGGAAATAAATTTTGGTAGGTTGAATATATTCTTAACACATAAATATGGTTTTATATTCATTCCATTTGAATTTGGGTTGTTTATAATTCAACAATAAATAGTGGTTTTGAGAATTGTATACCTCATGGAGGCATGTAATGGGTTGAGTACAATCAAGTTTGAGAAGTATGAAGAGTTGATCATTCTCTTTTCTCATGGGAAATTGTTTTCTCAATCTCTCATCCAATATCAATCACTACCCAATTTTTATATAATGTTTTCATTTTGTAAGGATTGATATCCAAAACCTAAAAATGACTAATCAACAATGTAAAGAGTAATTCTTAAACTTATGATCGGAGATCGGATGGCTACAAATGAGGATAGAGGTTGGATTAGTTAGGAAACCTTTCATTTCATTGTTAATTGTTGCTTAGTGAAAGCCTTAAATTCGAAGCATTAATCTAAAAATTTATCCCTATAAGGGAATCAATAGAATGGATTATTTTTGCCTACACTAAAGAGTGTTAGATGGGAGAATATTCATGAGGAATTGTGAAGTAGGGAAATGAGAAATATTCCTTGTGTTGGTTAAGATATTTGATGGGAATGCCATGTTTGATCAATGGTTGGAATATTTCCCTAGATTTATATATAGTGATCAAATTCATTGATCTTGAAACCAAATGGATTGAGTTGCGTATTTCTAATTTTTTAGCTTGATTCGTTCACCCTAGTGGCCTCATAACCTAGTTTGTGGGTGGGATCCATCCAAGAAGCCTATAGTCAGGTGAAAATTTTCAAATGCACAACTAGTTTCCTAAACAAAATCTATTTAAGAAATAAGTATTATGTCTCTAATTATAAATATATAATCGAGTTGGGGTTTCTAATTAGAGAGCTAATCATGCCTAGAAATTGACGATATATGGGTGAAAATCAAATTAGGGAGATGGGTATAGTGTTGAAAGAATTTTTAGGTGTCTCGCAATTTTTTTCTCCCTATGCTGAAATCTCTTTTAAAGAGGGCCACGAACCTAGTAGACTATGGGGAGGATAGTGATCCAAACCCTAACTCAATATTTTGCTTAAAGGAAGAACTCCTTGATATTTGTCATAGTTCAAGATCTTTCCCAAGTAGATGTAATTGATGATTGAGACAATCATGGTACTGACGAAGGAAATGTGTGAAATAGATGGCGTAGAGAGGGACAAATTTCTTATCAAGGACTAATCCCCAAAAGCAATATAGAGAGTGCAATAAAATCTCATTTTTGTGATTTAGGTACATTGGGTTTGTGAACTCTGAGTTTGGATGTGGAAGAGAATTCTAGAAAGATAAAAAAGTAGTATGTTTTCCTATAGATATCATTCTATAGAGTCAAAATTTTCTAAGGAAAACCTATTTTCTTTAATGTTGCTCGAAGTCACAAGCATCGTCCTTTTGGGGTTTAATTTAATTATCATTGGGTTTTTGTAGGGGAGGGTCAAAATTTGTACCAACCAGTTCATGGTTCATTCTTTCTTCTTTGGGTCATTTACTTTCCCTTGTTTATATATGGATAAGAAGAACCACTTTCAACTTCAAACTTGTTTAGAAGCTTTTTTTCCCATGAGTAAAATTAATTTTTTCAACCAATTAGTAAGACTAAAAGAATAATAAAATGTTAAGTTTTCACATATATCAAATAAATCATTTTTTTTAATGTGAATAGATACATTCTTTTTAACCATGAGTAGCCACCTCTCTCTTCTTCTAAAATGGTACCCACCTCTCTCTCGGAGTTGCACTTTCAGACTTGAAAACTCAGTTATCATCTAAAGGAAGGGCATAAGGAAGGAGAAAGGAACTAAAAGGAAGTGCATGACCCCATATTTGGACAACACTAGGATGACATAAGGAAGAAATAAAAAATGGAATGAAAGCAAAGCCATTTCCATTAAAGGAAAACTCACCCACCTACTCTTCAACCAAATGGGAAAGTTTCAATCTCCAATATTATTACATATATAATAGCATGTCACCTACTCCATGCCATTTCTATAGGAATACACATATCTTAACAAACCTATTAATAAAAATTAATGATGGTTTCAAAAAATAGTTAACCATCTAAAATATGTCCTAACAAAGTGTTTCCCCGTTCTTTAAGACAACCTATTGAAAATTTTAATAGTATTTTGATGGGGAAAATTCCTCATGAATGACATATCCCTGTCAAATTCCAACCCTACAATATGGGAGTCGATTGAGATGCTAATTAGTGTCCAAAATAGCGCCAACTTTTAACAAGGGGAGCTAATTGGGGCGACCATTGGGATGCTAATTGGGACGCTAATTGGGATGCTAATTAGCGTCCAAAATAGCACCAGGTTTAAAAAAGGGATGCAAATTGGGATGCTAATTCAGACGCAAATTGGGATGCAAATTGGGACACTAATTGGGATACTAATTGGTATGCTAACTAGCATCCAAAATAGCACCAACTTTTAAAAAGGGATGCAAGTAATGCCATTAAAAGTTCCATCCCATGGAAAATCATCCACTTTGTCAAAAAAATGATGAAAAATACACTAAAAGTGATAGTGGACGCTAAAAGAGATGCTAATCACATGTTTTTGTTGTAGTGGAGGATCACTTTATGGGTCATTATTTTCACTGTCCATTTTTAGGAAATTTGTGAATATTTTGGGGCTCAAACTTTGTTTAGAAGGGTCACATGATGGAATAAAGGTCATATGAAGGTATTGATGGTGTTGGTACCAAAATATACCCTATCAAACTTTTCCATCTTCCAATAGAAAAATCGATGGATATTCAATAGTGTTCGCTGTAGGAAATTTCGACGGTGAAAGAATTATAGTTTATAGTAGGACCAATAGAGAAATTTTGGCATTGTGCATACTCATGTTTCTTTGGCCACTATGTTCACCCATGCCATTGATACATTTACATCAAGTTCGATGAGTCTTTCACATATTCTTTCCTTCTAATAGATCAAGGTTTTTATTAATGCTTCCTTGTTTTTGTGTGAATTTCCAAAGGGATTCCACCAAAAACTTTGACCTTTTCCAATATTGGGTCAATGTCAAAGCCTTAGATCCTTGCATCAAACTCTTCCAAATATCTTGTTTCGTCATTTGGGTTAGAGCCTTGGTTTCTTTTTCTTTAATTTTATTGGGAAAGGGCCAAGTCTTATTTTTAAATATAAAATCATTTTATATTAGTTTTATTTTTATTTAATGATTTTATATTTAAATTTAAATTTGGTAAAAAAAATGTTTGGAATCTAATGAAGTTGAGAAGACATGCAGCATCACTCATAATTTCTTCGAAATACATAATCATTAGATGTTAATCCTAAAAATTTTACCCTTCGTGATGATATTGAAAGGTACCAATGTCATCTCGAAACACACAATGTGCATTCAAAAGGTAATTTGGAAAATATTTTGAAAACCATTCCTGTAAACATATCCATAAAGCTTGGCATTGTTAAAAATATCAATATAGGTCCAATCGCTCCTCTGAGGAAATTGTGCAATACATTTCTCTATTCAACAAGTTATGTCATGTGTTCAATTGGTCATATGAATAGATATTAGGCATTTATCCTAGTATAGTTGAACATGAGATAAAGACCTATGAAAATGTTAAACCCTTTATTGATCATTATTATAGACAAGTGTTCTAGTAGAAGAATATTTTCCATCATGGATGGATTCACGAACTACAACCAAATTCATATTAAAAAATAAGATTAGCATAAAACAACTTCCATCTTCCCATGAGGCACTTTTGCATATTTAAAAATGTTTCTTGGCCTTAAAATCTCAGGTGCCACTTTTCAACGAGCCATGCCATATGTGTTCTATGATATTAAGAATATCGTTGAGGTTTTCCCAATGAATTTGTAGCTAAATCAAAGAGAAGTACTAAACATTGTTCACATCTCCATGTCGTATTCATTTGATTTTGTAAGCACAACATTAGGTTAATCCCACATAAATAATTCTTTTGTGTGGTTATTAGGAGATTACATGGATTTATTGTATCCAAGTATGGTATTATGGTGGATCCTCTCAAGGTTGAGTAAATAATACCCTTACTTCCCCAAAAAACAATCATACAACTTGAAATCCTATAAGAAAACACAAACTTCCATAGAACATTTATTGTTAATTATACTTAAATAGTTAATTTAGGTTTCATGCATCTTCTCAAAATAGATACATTGTTCATATGGGATGGCCAACATCAATACTCGTTTCATGCATTTAAACTAGATTTAATGTTATTGCCATTGTTATACCATTATTTTCCACCCTTGTGGTATATACAAGATCCATTATGCTTGTTGCGCCTTAACACTACCTTTGTAACGCTTAAAATTGATTGTCCTATTAAAAATGAGCCATACCACTCAAAGTATGGACAAATGTTTGTATTGATTTCCATTTTATCAATATATATCTATATTCTTCCCCCTATTTATTGTGTAAATGTCATTTTATGGACATTTATAGTAGATCTAGTTAATCCTTTAGTTAATTAGATTAGATATAGATACTTTTATTATTCATGCTGCTTAAATAGGTCAGAGAAAAGTTTTTACTATTTTATTGTCTACAGGTAGAAGGTGTTTAGGAGATGAAGAAAATATATATAGGATATACATCATTTGGTACTACACAAAGGACAACCATCATACTCCTCTCTATTGTATGCAATATAGGATTAAGGGTTAGATCTAGTGGGGAATCCTTTAGTTCTATCCTCCCTATCTATTTTGGGTTAAGGAAAAACCCAAGGGATATATCACCTATACATGGGAGGTATGTTTTCCATCATCAACAAAATTTGCAGCACTACTGTGGATGAGTTTAGTTGATTTTACCTTAGATCTTGAGTTTCCCTTGTTCCCTTTTGAATCTGGAAGTTGGTTTTCATGTGTCTTTGTTTCGTATGTTGATTTCAAATGTTAAACATGTCATATCTATCAAATATAGATCAATATGATCATTTTCCCCTCTTTTATTGTTGGTTCACACCTTCTTTATGTATATCAAAGTAACTTGGTCATAACTAGACCATTCTTCAAGTGCAACCCCTTCACAACCCCTCCTATGTGAGTCACACTGTAACCTATAAAAAGCAAGTGAAAAGGATTGAAAACGCCTTGATTTGGTCTATTGTTAGGAGGTTACTATCAAATATGTGTTTTACTTGAGTTTTTCAGTTCGATGTAACCTTGTTACTAGCGATTTCATTTTATTTTGATGTTTTCTTAACTATTTTAAAGAGGATCCAAGCTTATTGAGTTTCTTGTTTAAGGGGTGTTTCCTCATTTGACAATAGGGTAATTAGATTTACTTATTGTAGAATTGTTAAGACTTTGTTTACATGTTGAAGAGTTCTTTTACCCTATTGTGAGTGCATTTACTATGGAAAGAAAAATAAACTAAGGATTGTGAGACTCATTAGATTTGAGAAGAAGGGATTTTGTGCTATATTTTTTGAACTTCTTAGTGAATGTCATTAGAATATTTTGTTTCATATTTCTTTTTTTTTATAAAAGCTAAAGAATAAATTGCTCTTCATATTCATTTTCAAGTTTTTTTCAAGGCTTTAAACATTATTTACCATTTGAGTGAGTTAGAGTATCGTTTCCAAACCTTGTTTGGATTGTGATAAATATTATTTTCTAGTTTATCTTATTGGTTCTATGAGAATTTGTTTGATATCTTTTGTTTGATTCATAGCATTTGAAGAAAAAAAATCCAGTCTTGTGGGTTTCTCTCCATCATTGAGTTTTTTTGGGTTTACCTTGAAGGAGAATTTTGGGCATACATTTGGTATTGGATCGTCATTTATTGTTTGAGTGAGGGATTTCAATCTCGTTTTATTTATTTTATTATTGTTATTAAAAAGAAAGAAAGTAAAAATAATAACACTTTCATTTCCTTAAACATTTTGGAGTAAGCTTTTGAATCTTGATTTGTAAATCTCTTGTGTGTATCATTGGAATGACTTTAGGTATTGAGGTTCTGTGTATTTTGATTTTAAATGTTCATGAAAATATCTCTTTCCTTGATTTAGATAGAAATCATTGAAAGGAAAAATAAAAGTTTCACCATTTACATGATTTTATTTAGTTGATTCACTAACATAATCAAATATTCACTCCATTTTTACTTGAGAAATAAAGGCACTAAAATAAACACTTAATTAAAATAAATTAGAAATTTTTATTTTTAATAGAAAACATACATTAGTGAATTTTACGGTATTGGGATTATGTTGTGCAGATGAAACTCTCTTGGGATTCAAAAATTAAATAGAATTGCACTTGGGAGGGAAAATCCACAAGTAACAAGAATTATTCCTAGCAAAGTTCCTCTAACACAAGATTCAAGTATGAGGTCAAGCGAGGTGCATTGAGATATTTTTCCCTCTCAGTGTGCTCAGTGGTATTTGATTAGTATTGGAGTTTTGGCCATTGCCAAGTCCTCAAGGTGACACCAATTGGTTGGAATTTGGGTTTGATACTTGAGTCTTATGTTTCATTCCAACATGTTTGAGCTTGCGCCATGACTATCTCTGCTAGGTAGCATGTGCAAAGTGGTAACCTTAGTATCCTTACATTAGGGATCATGTGTAGATGGTTGCAAGGGGAGTCCTTGGGGTAAATAAGGAAAATGTATAACATCCAAATTTTCTTTGTGGAGGTGGCCCATAGAGATACAATGTGCTGATATTTATGGGTAATTACTCTTCCATCCTTAAGCACAAGTAAGTTTTGTTAGTGTTTCTTTTAGGAAATTTTATATAGATTTCTCTTTATTGTGTCTTGACTAGTTTGACCTTATGTTGAGTCATTGGTTTATATTGTTATCATTTGTCATTATGGCTGACCAACGTTTAATCCAATCAATGTGGTTGTATGGAGATTCTCCTGATTTTGAGGGTCCATCGGTCCAATGAAGGATAATTAATCCTTCAACCAATT
The DNA here is from genome assembly GCA_001517045.1 of Pseudotsuga menziesii. Lineage (NCBI taxonomy): Eukaryota > Viridiplantae > Streptophyta > Pinopsida > Pinales > Pinaceae > Pseudotsuga > Pseudotsuga menziesii. The sequence continues at coordinate 53,705 of LPNX010341089.1, forward strand.
CACCAACCACTTAAGAGTTTGAACTTCTATGTTTTCTACACCACACACAAAAACATAGTTTTTGAACACTTTGAAACACCTAATATTGTAACAATCGAAGAAGGTAAATACTCCCATTACAATCCACCTTTGACATATCCCAAGGATCCTATCTTAGTCCAAGTAGGGGGTTTTAGATCCATAGATTCCAAGGTTGGGGTTGAAAAGTGGAACATCATGCTGGGAATGGGTGTGTTATCTAGCCCTAGAATATTATGTAGATAATGTGTGTGTCTTGAGTTCCAAGATGAGTCAACTCATGGATTAGATGAGTAAGTTTCCCAACAACACTACTCCTACTATTCCTCTTATTGTTTCTTCATCACCACCTATCCTTACCCAAAACTCTCAGGTCAATACGATGCAAAAATGCACAACCTAGTAACAATAACCAACATAGAGATAAGAAGAAAAAAAATAGGTGTAAAATGAATAACATTGGGAAATGGAAAAATCCACAACCTAATACTTATTTTTTGAAAGAGTAGGGTCAAAAGAACAAACATTGGTACCCTTGCACTACATGTCAAGGAGACCATACCCCTCATCAATTCCCCTACATTGAGTACATTCACAAGTTCATGGCTTAGCAGTGGGTCCCATATCCAATTGATGTCCTAACAAGCCCATTTCCTTAATTGCAACAAAAAATGAAAATTTCCTCCCCTACATCCTCACAGGGGGGAATAATGATCAACATCAAACAACATGTAGGGGGGCCTTCATCTAGTGCATGTATGTTCTTATGTGAGAAAGATATTAATTTGCAAACATGCACTAAGAACTATGATTATTTCAGAAAATGTCCTACCATTAATGAGTGATCACTACAACAATTTGATGGATTTATTCATTTTGAGAATCCTACTCTAGATCCATTTCCTAGGATTCCTAAGGGTTTTGTTAAAAATTCCAATCTTCTTTCCATAGATTCCCATCACTACAAAACTTTTTAAGACTTGGTGCAATCCCCTTTTTCCATGTCAGATTTAGAGGTTCTCCAAAGTTATCCCAAGAAGAGAAAGGAGTTGTTGAGTTCCATTTGTGGTGTTGACCTATCCAACATTAATGTCATTGCATTCAACTTAGACTAGGATACACCTAGGATTACCACCCAAGAGGATTTTTAAATCCAAATAAATTCAAGAGGGGTTTCTATCTATTGCATTGTTGTGGATGAGGGAGCCTCTACTTATGTGATGTATGCATCTTGTTGGAAATATTTGGTTTCCCCCACTTTGGACCCGTCCCCTACCATGTTACAAGAATTTGATGGGAATTCATAACGGTAAAAATATGTTTACTGTAACTTCTCAAAGTTTCACTTTCTAAAATAAAAATAATCGATGAGTTGATAAAATATATATGATGATGTGATTTTACATTGAGGCTCTCCTTTATAGGCTTGAGCATGTGTAGAAAAGGGTTACACCCTTTCACTTAGTAATTAATAACTATAATTAATATAATAGTTTATATTTGTTACACTCTTCGCTAAGAGTTACTTATTTAATTATTAGTATTTATTTAGTGTGTATTTATTATATATACTTTTGTTCATTACATTTCCTCTCCCTTAGAATTATTTTGTGCTGAAAGCACAATTATGGAAGACTTTATCCCTTGTTCTAGCTTGTAACGCTTTCTCATGACATTGTGTGTTGGTAGTTGCAACAGTCAACGAAATAAGATGATACGTTATTTTAAAAATTGAGTGGAAATGTTGCATCATTTGTGAAGTCATCCATCTGAGATATACCTTTAATGGAATTATTTGCGGATCGATTATTGGGAGTTGTCGATTTTGTCTTTGCTCTTTGTAGGAATAATACTATTAATTTCCCTTTTGATTTTGTCATATATCATAATGACTCTTGTGATTTGGATGGTGATAAGGAACTCGAATCACTTGTGAAGTGTTTACTGAAACTTCAAATTTTGGTGCTTCTAACGATTTTTGTAATTGTTTTTCAGAACCATTCTTGTTGATGTTTGTAGTGATGTGACAATAACATTGTTCTTTTGAACATTGACAAGCTTTTCATTCCTTCCCTTTTCTGATGTTTGAATTTGAGCCTTTGATGACTTCTCTATTGTGTTAGTCATCATTTCTTTGTCAACACTTAATGTCTTGCAAACTAGATTTTCTTGTAAATATTTATTCTCCTACTTTAGCTTCCTAACTTGTATAAGCATGTCTTGATTAACTTTCTTTAAGTGTAAGAGTTCTTCTTTATATTTTGAGTTGATGATGTCATATTGATTGCCTTGATTTTTTGGTTCTCTTTCTTTTAAGTTTTTTATTTGCTCTAACAATTCTTGATTAACCCTTTTTAAGGAAGAGCTTTCTTCATCTTTGCATGATAAATCTTTTTGAAGATCTCGATTCTCCTCTTCAAACTATTGATTGTGTTGAAACTTATCCTTTTGCTTCCTGATTTGCATAAGTAATTTTTTGTTATGATCTCTTAGAAGAGAGATATATTCTTCTTTACCTGCAATAAACTTGTTGAAATTGTTATGTATCGTCTGTAGTGATTTTTCATTTCACGGTGACAACATCTTTGATATTATTTGAAGTCTTTAGATGATGTGCCCTCTGATTTTGTCTTCATGTTAATGTCCGACAATGTGATATTTTTCTTTTTGTAGGGAAATGTCAGAAAACTTTTTTCAGCATTTAAGATAAAATTCCCTAATGTTTTTATCCACCATAATCCCAAAACTATATCACCGTTACTACTCCACAAGGATTTAACTATAAATTCAAAAACACAAGTATAATCTCCAATGTTCCATTCTAAATCGCTTATTGCATATTCTTTGTTATTCGAAAAGTCTAACCTGTCACTTATATTTTTCCTTGGAATCGCTAACTCATTATCAATTTCATCACTAATATAATTATTACGTTCAATGAGAGAAATATAAATAGTAATGCCTTTTCCTCTAATTGTTCCTTTTATTTGAAATAACACTGAGTCATAATTTTTTAAATTGCTTGGAAATCTTCCTTGTTTTTCGCTATTAGACCCCATTTTTTTAACATAAACTTCCTTCGAAAAATATCTTGATTATGGCTTAAATAATACTATAATACTTGAGACATGAACTTTTTTCAATACACTTCCCTTATAATCCTTTGATTTGAACTTAAGTATTATCTGCAATACTTTTTTTTTAAATAACTTTAATATGTAACATAAAGTTTACTTAATACCCTTATAATGTTGAAGTACTTTTAATAGTTTTTGGAAGCTTATGAATTTTGTTTTTTTCTTTTTATCCCTTCTTGTATTGAAGTCTATATATATTGGATAAATATAAACCTTTCTTGAAAAATGCAACTCCTTTATAATAATACTCCTTTTTTTTCAAATAGTTTTGTAAAATGCTAGTAGATTGGGTGGTTGGGAGGAATGAGTGTTACCTTCCCCAACTAAGTTCAAATCTCACTTGTTTCTTAGTAGTAATTTTTATGCACTTTTATATTCAAACCCAAACCCACTTATTAAGAAACCACGTATGGTGGGGGGGTTAATTTTACCTCTTTTTGGTGAGTGGGGGGGTTAATTTTACATCTTTGGGAAACCCAAATCTACAGAAACTGTAAATAATTTCCAAGGGTCATATAGCTCTGATACCACTGTAACAGTAAAATACCATTTTACTATGACTTCTCGAACTTACACTCTATAAAATACAAACAAACCATGAGTTGATAAAATATATATGATGATATGATTTTACATTGCCTTTATAGGCTTGAGCATGTGTATTGAAGGGTTACACCCTTTCACTTAGTAATTGATAACTATAATTAATATATTATTTTATATTTGTTACACTCTTCATTAAGAGTTACTTATTTAATTATTATTACTTATTTAGTGTTTATTTATTATATATATTTTTGTTATTTATAGAATTAATTTAAATTGAATGGGATCTGTGTTAATTTTCCAATTGAGCTAGGTGGGATGACTATTACTATAGACATGGAGGTTGTCGATTCACTTTTGTATTACAATATCTTACTAGGACAAAATTGGTCCTATGATATGCAATCTATGGTTTCCATTATGCTTTTCCCCATGAGGGGAAGGTGGTTACTATTGACTAGTTGGATTACAGCATCACTAACATGAGGGGCTCTAATGGTAAAAATATTCCCCTTGTTAGTGGTTCCAACTCTACCATGTAAAGGTAGGGGATGGTATGTTTACATATTCCACCTTATTAGGTACATTACAAGAACGTCCTCTTCTTTTTTATATTGTGTCATCCCAAATCACTACAATTTCATTAATACTTGTGGGATATTCTTCAATGGAGCATAAAAAAGTTTCTGTTCCTCCTTTCTCTTCCACTCATGATGAGTTTCCATGTTTTGATCCCATGGCATTTCATGGTGACCATGTTCCTATTATGACACATGATGTGATTTCAATATGGATCTTGGGAAACATCTTCCAGTCCAAGAAGAGGCATATGTAGAAGAAATTAAGACAAGGGAGAGAACCGTTAACCTATATTAATCCTGTAAGGGGAAATTAAGACAAGGGAGAGAACCATTAACCTCTATTAATTCTGCAAGGGGAAATCCCCTATAATTTATGAGTATTTCTAGGGAAATCTCACAAACCTATAGACATCATGTTGGGAAGAAAAAATCATCTACTTCCAATTATGTTGAAAGTGACATTATTTGTGGGAATCCTAGGCAACCGGTACATGGGTTTTCTCACAAAGAATGACATACATAGACCCACAAAACCATGAGGTCCTTTCTACATTATGTAATATATATTAGTGTGGTATGCATTTTCCTTTTCTGTGTGTATCATATCTCAATCTATCCCAAAATACATATATGCAAAAAAAAATCAAAATTATTATAAAGGTTAAAAACCCAAAAACATTAAAATACTTTAAAATATAAAAGCATCCCATAGGTGAATTTTCTTTTTTCTTTTATCTTTTTGGGATATTTGAAGTGTGTTTTATATTTTTTTTAGCTATTTTGTCAATATTTGATGGTTAAGACACGAGTTTTTGGAGGCATCCCCTAAATTTGGGGTATAATAACTAGACTTGAAAATAGGGACAATTTTCCCTTACATTTCCATTGTAGGTATTCAACCATCACTTTTTTCAAAATCATTCCTTAGGTTTGATCGTTCCGAGTTATGACCTAGCCTTCCATATTTCCCATCATAACTTGGATAGTAATCCCTAACCCACATGGAAATTCTAGAGTAGTACCTTGATTATTACTTGATGCTCATGTTCTTATTATTTGTAGTATTGGGACCCCTGTGTAGTATTTTGATGCTTTGAAATTGAAATCACATGATATTGCTAGCCATTATTGTTGGTCATCTACATATAAAATTCCCACTTTATTGTTTTGTGTTGCGTATGTGCTTTTCCTATCATTGATCATATCTAGACACTTGCGATTGTGCTACTGCCTGCTTTGCTTATGCTCACCTCTTTTCCATTTGTGCCACTTTTCTTTTGCCTCACAAAAGCTTTTCCCTATAGAGAGGGTTGTTGCTTTGAGTGGACCACTATTTCTAGTACCCTATTGTATTTTCTTTTTCCTCATTCCATTTTATGTGCATGGAATGTTTATGCTTGTGCCACTCACTCTTTCTCGCCGAGATTACTTTTATCTCGTATGTGTGCTCATTAAACTATGAAAAAAAACATTAAGAGTATACTTGTATCATTTTCCCATGCTCATAAAAACTAAATAAAAAATTCACTTTATGGAGCATTCTTCTCTTTATTCTTCAATCTCCTTCAAAAATGAAGAAGGGCCCAAGTTTACTTTTTCATAATGGTAAACATTTAACAATAAAGACACCATCAAGCATACTTCTACCCCTTCTTTAAAATAATTAAAAATTAAGAAGATACTTTTAAAACGAGAAAATGGGGCGGGGATCATTTTCTATATTCATTCCATAAAGTGTAAATAGTCAGTTGTGTCACCCTTAAATATGGGAGTTTTTTTATGTAAGTATCCCATAGTTGGTTTTTAGCTTTCCCAGGATCCTTATTGTCCTTATGTGTAGTATTACTCCTCTGAATGGTTACTCTTCTAGTCATTATTGAGAGGGTTTCAATGTCTCCTACATTGTTACTCTATATCAATGCTATTTTTTGAATGCTTCTAGGTCATGTCATATGTCATGATATATGTTCAAGGGAAATTCAAACCTAAGTGGGCCATTTACAATCAAATTGACCTTATTTCCCATTAGTGTAAATCATACTTATGTCGGTTGTACTTGGTGACTTGATTTATTCACATTATCTATTAGAGCTTGTTTGATGTCATATATTGGAGGGTACATTAAGGCCCTGCTTTGACAAATTACTTCATATTGACACCAACTTACTATCTAGAAAGTGAGTCTAGATGCCATTAGTACCTTGGAGCTTTTAGTCCTTAGTGGTTGGTTTCCTCACATTCAAGAATGCCAGTTTCCATTATTGACTCTTGCTTGAGCGATTTCACGAGTGTTTGAATTCATCTCAATTATTCACACTCATTATATTGTGTTGGGTACTTGGATGTCCATTATCATCACTGATGGTTCCCTTCACATGTATTAACGATATACTTGAATGATTGATAATCAAATGATTTTTCCCATTCTCAACATTGAAACATATATTTGCATGTCATATAATCGTACCATCGGGGATTGAGATGAAGATCTCATGTTTAGGGAATAGTCATTTCTTATTTTGTTACCCCTCCCAAGTTGTGATGGATTATATCACTCGAGTACTTGAAGACTACCATAACACTACCATTGTGCTACTTGTGTTATTTTTATATCTTGTTCGATAGATCCACATTGTATTTGTTGGTGGATATGATGGTTGTAATAACATATATCTATAGTGCACCCTTTCATGGCTATGATACTATTATTGGCATGGATCTACCATGTATTCTTTTGCGGCCATGACCTTAGTTGTGATAGCATGGATCCACAATGTACTTTTTCATGGCCATGCTTGAGGTACTGGCTCCATTGATCGACAGTGTATTAAAGTTAGTGACCATGTATTAAATTCAATGGCCATGTTTTGTTCATATTCCAAGAATGGGTATGCCTACCTATGGGATGATCTATATTCTTTAATTGATGATTGACTATGGGTTTTGTGAAGTGACTTGAATTCCAACTCCTTCATTATAGTTTCCTTAACTTACTTTGCAATGCAAATTTTTTATAAATAGTTTCATCCATTAGTTCTTGAGTCTAACCTCACACTTTAGGGAGCATCTGCAATACAATTATTTTCCACCCTTGGGGTATAAAGGAGACCCATTATGCTTTATGTTCCTTAATACTACCTTTCGATTTTCCTAATAAAATTGAGCCATATCACTCCTTTAACATTACTAAGATGTAATAATTGAATTGTATCACTCCTTACACCTCTATATAGAGGGATAAAGTCACTTCTTATTCCATTATGGGGAATAATATCCTATCAAAGCCCCATTATTTCGTTATTTGTTGAGGAAATTTGGGAAATGAGTTGGATCCATATGTGTTAACCTAGGAAATATTAATCCTACCTTAATGTGAGAGGAGTAAGGAGCCTATATTAATTTCATTTTCTTCCTCCATTCATCCATATAATGGAGTCATTTCAAGGGAGAATGGAATATTTGGAGAGCATTGTTATGCTAGTCGATTCCATAGTGGATCCATATTTGTCTCATCTAGAGGAATAGAAATACATGCTTCCATTTTTCTAGATTTAGATTCTTCCTACATTGAGTCGTCGTAATTGATTTATCATTTCTTAAGGTGAAGGACCAAGGAGGAGTTTTAGAGAAAGAATGCAAGGATAGCATACATCATGACTCAAGGTATGGACACAGTTTTATACTATTTTCCATTTTATTAATATAGATCTATATGGTCCCCCTCATCATAATTATTGTGTAATTATAATTTCACGCACATTTATAATAGATCTAGTTATTCCTTGTCTAAATGATATGTAATCGAGATAATTTTTTTATTCATATTGCTTGAAGAGATTTGAGAAAGGTATTTATTGTCTTCTTCTGTACAGGTAGTAGGTGTTTAGGAGCTGGAGAAAAGATCTCTTAGAGCTAGATCAACTAAGACTTCACAAAGGAAAATTATCATAGGGAAAGGGACACATTATCATACTCGCCTCTATTGTATGCATAGGATTATGTTATAGAGAATGGGGAATCCTTTAGTTCTATCCACCCTGAATATCTTGGGTTAAGGGAAAACCTAATATATATCTAACCTATCTGTAGGAGGGATTTTTCCATCAACACTCGGTACTTAGTCCTCTAGACTATAGTAGATACTTATTTTTACCATAGTTTGAAGCCAATGAATCCACTTTATGGACTGTATTCGTACAAGAAGATGATTTATATCGAGATTTCACTATGTACTATCTCAGTAAGGGCCTTACTAGATATGAATATAGATATTCCTAGGTAGAGAATTTTTCCTTGGAAATAATGCATGATATCCAAAGATTCATACATTACATTCTTCCACAAAAATTACCATAGTGGAAGAAATAAATCCCATGGAACATTTTTCCCGTCAAATCATCAATTAAAAATACTCTAAATGGATAGTAGTCATACAAGAATTCGATATCAAATTAATTAATGTTAAATCCAAGAATATTGTCATTAGCGTTTCTAGAACTAATGTATTAATTACCATGCAATAAATAAAGAAGCATAGTTACTAAATCCTATTCGAATGAATATATGTTCCTTGCCAGAAATTTTGATCCATGGTATGGAACAATTGTTGTATATCTCCATTCCCAAATGGTTGATGCTCAATTTTAAAGTACTAAACAAAGATGCATTAGAAATCAGGAACAAAGATATCTCATCATAGGGAATACTTTTTACTGTTGAGGAATTGGCTTAATATTATGATGTTTTGTCAGTGAAGGTAGAAGTAGATCAAGTATTGAATGATTTCCATGCCAAATCACGCAACAATCATCTTTATAGGTGGGAAGCAACCTATGAAATATTGTGTATAGGGTAATTTTTTCCAACACTCTTTAGAGATTGTGTAAATGTTTTCAAGAAGTGTAATCCTTGTTAGATCCATACAAGGAAAATGTGTGATCATCCTACTCTGTAAAATCATGTGGTAACATGGGTATCTGAAAGAGATAATTACTGATAATGACTCTCATTTAGTAATTCCTTCATGGAGGAACTCACCATGAGGTTAGGATTGCAGAAATATTTTTCCTCACCATATCACCCCCAATGTAATGGTTAGTTACAAGCCATAATTTTTTTTTCGAGACCATGGTGTAACAAACAATGAAAAAGAACATATCTAACTGGCATTGGATGTTATTTTCTGCTCTTTGGGAATGCCATATATTATCCAATATTGTAATTGAATTCAATAATTTCCAACTAGTTTATAGAGAGGAATTCATATTTCATATTGAATGTGAAATCCCATCATTAAAATTGTATATTGAACTCCTACCTAAAATCTCTATAGAAGAATCAAGACTCCTTCATTTCATTATCTTGATGAAACTCAAAGGGATTCCTCCTTGAATATAGAAGAACATAAGATATGATTCAAGTCCCAATATGACAAATGTGTCCATCCATAAGTCTTATCTAAAGGTGATTTTCTTTAATTTTATTACCAAGATCATGAGAAAATAGGGGCAGGAAATTTGAACCAAAATGGTTTAGCCCACTTGTTTTCGAAACTGTGTGAAAATGAGGAGCTTATGAACTATCAAATCATAATGGATATCCAATATCAGAAATTAAAAATGGTCTCTATATGGAGAAATACTTTTCATAGGCATTGATTCCTCGCAACACTTCTTGTATTATGTTGTAGTTTTTTTTATAGAATTTTGTACTATAAGTGTTATAGGCACACACATATCTTGCAACACAATAATTATTGACCTAATTGGGATATGTGGATGGAACTATATTTGGATCCTAGCAAATTTATTATGGTGCATGGGTGATATTAACGCCTAAAAACTACGTTCTTAGTTCAAGAATAACCTTCCTCTAATATGTGACCAATAATGTTGCATAATATAGTGCAGTGATCAAGCTTCTTATTAAGGATAATACAATTGACATCAGGTGAATAATTATCAAATTGGATTTGAAATTGGTTGTATCTTAGTTAAATGTTCAGTATTAGGTTTGAAATCATATATTGTTTGGAAATTTTCTACAAGTATGCTTTCTTGAATGTCAACTTGAATTCATATAATGCATTCATGTTCCTAGGATTTTGAATAGCTTGGTTGATTCTTTAGCAATATACATACTTGATTTCCATAATAGTCATTAACATCATTTTGATAAAATCAAGCATTTACATTCATCCATGGAAATTTAATTGAACAAATCATTTAAAATACTTAAGCAAAAGTTAAAATAACCATCATGTGTATAGAGGAAAATAGGTTACATCATATCCCAAAAGTGTGTAAAAGTTCCATATACAAAACACCATCTTTAGAGCTTCAAATGATGCATATATAGTTCATATAAAGACCTACATAATGTCCAACTAGAAAATAATAAAAGTGGTATGAGCCACAATGAATCCTTCGATGAAACTTGGGTTCAATGGTAAGCATGATAGTAGGTAATATCTATTGTCACACAACATAAAAATGGGATATCCATGAATGCACTCCCACTACATGTTATTACATGTGTAGCGGGATCCTACTCAACTGAGTACGAGGAACACCCTTAGTTAAACCCTCTAGCATCACTTGGATCTCATGAAATTACTAAGCTTCATCACCTAGATCATCATCCTCATTGTCGTCTACTACTATTTTTCTCATACGGGTTGCTTGCATTCCCTCTAGGTTGGTTGTTCCAATATATGCATGTTACATAAGTATACTTTTGTCAATAACTTGGAACATGCCAAAAATAAATATTTTAATATCTTTTCTTCTTTTTTACTTTTTATTCAATATAGAAACTCAAAAATTTCATAAAATTTTGAAATATTTGAAAAATTAAAAACAAACATGGTTCACAAAAATAATGATTCTTACCTTCATTACCCCAATGGAAGTTAGGGTGACCCTCTATAACAATGTGTTTATAATTAAACTACTCTTTATGATATTATACAAAATTACTCATTGGTAGCACCCCCCTAATTGTGATAGACCATCATCTCAATCCACCACTACATGTGGGGCATATTCATAACCCATGGTGGTATCCTCACCCTAGCACAAAGCATTGAAACACACTCTAGAAAGAATCTGCACAAACTAGAACTATATATGAATAGTTTCTACTCATTAGTCTAACAAATTTTTAACTAATCCTTTATATTGAGTAGAAGGACAAGGAACTAGTCCAACATTCTTGGCTCCATACAATCCATATCATACTATCACTAGGACTTGGTAGCTAAATGTGTTGAGGTTGATATTCCCACCTAATAATGATATATATTATAGTATGGAGAGGAATATACCAAACTTCGTTGATAGGTATGTGGAAACTACTCTATTGTCCCTTTGCTGATAATGAGTGGCTATCATCTCATCCATAGCACTTGTTACCGGAACCAAATTACCCACTTCAATAATAACACTAAAATGGGATTAGACAATCCAATCATGAAATAGACATTATTTATGATGATGTCTAGAATCTTGTTTCCAACTCAAAACACTTCACCTACAAGTTCCCAAATTAATGTCATCCATTGGAGTAGAACATTTTGACTACTCATGTTGTCACAATAGAATAATTTGAGAAGAGAACAATTGCGAAGTGCATTCAATGTAGTTGGATCATTATCCATGGCCTCATGTATAATTTCGTTCCATTCATGGCCTCATATATAATTTTCTCCCATTCAATCACGATATTCCTACACATACATCACCATTTTATGCAATAAAATATTCCTGTGAAGACGTTTGAGGGAAAAAAAAGTTTGGAAATATTTGGAGCCTCCAAAACACTAAGATTTAAACGAGTCACCTTTGTTGGACCCAAAAGAGAGACTTATTCTCTACATTTCACACAAAAAGTGAAACATTGGGTGAAAGCCACCTTCAATAGTCCAAAAGTAGTGACTTCCCCTTAAAGGGAAGAAAACGATTCCCAAATCCCCCATTTTTTTTCCAAACTTAAGAAAATTGACACCAAAATGTAGATCAAACTATGAAAGATCTATTGCAACTGAAAAAATCATTGAATTATAGCTAGATGCTCTTGCAATCCAAGAATTAACAATTTTCTCCTCCTCTTCCAATGGATCCACTTACAAGACAGAATGGTAAAAAATGATCTTTTTAGTTATCCTTTTACTAATACATGTCAAATTTTACCCATTGAGTAATAGAGACTATCATAAGTGATTTCTTTATTTTTGGAGATTATATGTATATAATGAGTTTATTTTGTCGCTAGAAGTTCATTAAAATGGATGGTTGTGATTATAGGACTTGTAGAATTTAACACTTTGATCTATTTGATTCAATTTGTTGAAGATAAACCAAAATACATGACAAATTATGACTTAGGAATTTATCACTATGACATGACATGACAATTTATAATTGGCCATTATACCAGATTGGATAACCGCAATTATTTGGCTTTATTTTACCTTCCATGGACATATAATCTTGCATGAAATATCCATAGATATGGAGGGAACATATCATTATATTTAGTATGAAGTAAACCTCATTCCCCTTTCCTAATTAGCCATTGGTTACTTGGTTTTATTTCACCTTCCATTGACATATAATCTTGCATGAAATATCCATACCTATGCAGGGAACATCCATAAAGTGTACATAACTAGATCAACCCATGTTTGTGATTTTATCCTTGCCTTAACTTGACATGTTCTCTTGGAATATAGACACATGCCCTTGCAACACTCATTCCCTCCAATGTAATATAGCATTATTTATTCTTTTTTCAAGCTAATAAATGAAAAAGGTATTAAAAAATATGAACAACCCCAAAAATGAGATCACTTAATCAATTCATATTTCATCCTATAATGATGGGAAGTCAGTCCTTGTCTTCCTTGAACATGGCACATATTTTTGCATAATTTATAAGTACACCATTTACATTTTCCTTAGGAAACTAGAACAACTGAGTCCGGTTATGGAGTTAAGAAGTGAGTTCGTCTTCCATGATTGAGAATAAAATAATAATATGTTGATAGATGATGATAAAATATTACAATGAGGCTCTCCTTTATAAGGCTTGAGCATGCATAGTGAAGGGTTACGCCCTTTCACCTTAGTAAATAATAATTTATTATTTATAATTAAAATATCATTTAAATATTCATAACATTGCCTTCCACTTGGGAAATATTTGTCCTGAAAGCTTGATTTTTCTAATGTCATCCTTCACTTCGATTTTGTGTCAGTATTAGAATCAAATGAGACTTGGTTTGCAGAGACTTGCACTTCCTTTCCATTTATGATTTTGTACTGTACTGTCTAACTGTTCCTATATTTATGGCCCGGGGTCTTGTCATCACCACATCGATGACATGCGCTTTTCTTCTTTTTTCTATTATCAGAGTAACTGTTAGATTTTGTCGACCTATTTTCAATTTCATAGGATTATGATTAAGTTTTTTGGCATTGATTACCAAGTGACCAATTATTTTCACAATATCTACATTGTGTCTCTTTTTCTTGTCGATAATTGTCATCGCCTCTTATTTTTATTCCTTCCAAGTTATGTTCTGTTGCTTTTGCTTTATATCTTTCCACTTATACGTTTGGTATGTCATGCATATTTAGATATTTTTGGAGGTATGGTTTAAGACACCCTAAATATGTTTCAAGTCTTTGTTTGTCAAATAACCCAAATACTCGTGTCGATAGGGATTCTCACTGTTGTGTGAATTATTCAAGGATTCCATCCTGTTGTACTCTAGTAATCTTTCTAAAAAAATTGACTTCTGCGATTCCTTGAAACCTATTAAAAAATAATTTTTGAACAAGTTCCAGGTGTAGGAAAAAAATGTCTCTCTTCCACCACATGTACCAATTATAGGCGTACCCTTCCATATGCTTTGACGCAAATTTCACCTTCTCCTCATCAGAATGAATATTGTAGATTTTAAGGTACTCTTCCTCTTTGTTTAACCAGGAAACACATTGGTCTTCACTTCCATTGTATTTCGACAACTCTATTTTTTCCTTAGGTGGGTACACTATGTAAGGATGATATTAGTTTGCTTTTGCTTTACGGTTCGATGGTGGCTCAGAGCTATTGGATTATACAACCAAAATACTTGAACTGATTCATTGTTTGTGGTGATTTTTATCCATTTCCTTCCCTACTACCTTAATGATAGTGTCTATTTTGTTGTCTAATCGTGCCTCCATAACTGGAAGTACTTTTGTTTCGATCTCTTGTTTAAGCGTCACATTTTTATCTTTATTTCTTTTTCCAAATCTTCTTGATTCTAAGAGAATGTTTCTTGTGTGGAAACATGAGATGAGGCATCTAACATGTCTAGACTATTGACATGGTTTCTACTAGGCATTAGTTTTTGTAACACTTCCATTATGTATTATGGTTCTATGTCATGGTGCTTAAGTTCTATGTTATGGTGTTTAGTTCTTGAGTCATGGTACTCATTTTATCATCCAACTCTTTTTCTTTCTCATCTATGACTTCTAGTTTTTCATCTAGCCTATTTTCTAATACCATAACAACTTCATCTTTGATTCCTTGCTTGAACACTGCATTGTTATTTTTCATTTCTTCCTTAAGGATTTTTTGGTTAGCGAGAAGGGCCTTGATATCATTCTCCAGTTTCTTGATTTTTTCTTTTAGTTCCTCCATGGTTTTGGTCCGTGTATGTGGAGGTGTGTATTTGGGCCCTATTTTGTCATATGGATAGTTTAAAGACATTTAAAGCCTTTGGTATATTTGATGAGCTAACAGTAACTATAATAATAATTATTATTAAGAGTATTGAATAGGAAAAATAATAATTAATAAATATAATATAATATTTAGATATTTTTATTTTAATTTCCAATTTTAAAGTTTAATAAAAATAAATATGAATATAATAAAAATAACACAATATTTAAATTTATCTTTATTAAATGATTTAATGTTTTATGATGATCAGGTTTGGCGACATGGGTATGGAGAAGGCAGGCAAAGCTGGAGGGAGAGAAAAGTGAATGACATTGGATGGAGTGAGCGTGGGTGTGAAGAGTAGATGGAAGAAAGCACGCTAGGAGTGTAGTAAGAGGATATTGTAGGTGTAGTCTGCGAGAAATGTGGGTGAGATCTCATGAGAACACATAGGTTCAAGTGGATGGACAAGCTGTGGGGAACACGTAGGTGGATGGGATAGATGTGGGGAATGTGCAGGTATATATGCAAAATGTCGATAAGGCTGGTAGGAGTGGAAGCGCAGAAGGGAGGAGATAGGAAGATGGAGCAGCAATAGAAGAAGACGGTGGGGATTAGGGTGTCGCAGGGGTTGCAAGTGGTGGTGCGATGGTGGAATGCGGGGTTGTTTTGTTAGTGGAATGAGGGAAGCATGAAGGATTAGGGAAGTAGAATCATGGGAGGTGGGGATTGGGATAAGTATGGGAAGGGCACAAAGGAGGGAGATGGTATGGGTGATGAGTGGGATGTGGTGGATTTGGACTAGTAAGCAGTGGAGAAGGACACAGGGGTGAGGGATGGATGGAATATGATGAGGGAAAGGGGGGAAGGTAATGGAGTTGCAAGGGAGAATTAGGAGTGGATGAGCCAAAGCCAAGCTTAGAGTAGTGTTAGAATAATCAACCCATATTATTTACCCACTTAGACATTATTTCATTTATTTTGTCTTGTTTGCCTAGTCCATGAGTCCCACCATGTGCAAGTAGCTAATTGCCTATCCATAGAGGTCAAAATTGCCATTATTGACTCATGGAGTGCTTTGGAAAGTCCTGGGAATCAAATCTGCTTTATTCCTGGCCTCCTAGGTGCCCTTCTACTTTTTCTGCTTTGTTGACTGCTTTTCCAGCTTTTAAAGCACATAAGGAAAGCTAGACTAGGTGAGGTGAACCTGTTTTATTCCCCTTTCATCCTCCACTCTTTCCTCCATGAAAAAGCATGTATGAGCTTCCATTTGACTACTCTTTAGCTTGCCCATGCGCCCTTTCTAATTCGTGAGGTCCTTGATAGATTTGGGATCAGCTTTTTACACCTATGGGGGATTTGCCTATTTTGGGTAAGCCTGCTTTATGCTAGATTTGGATGCTTCCTTATGCATTCGATTTGCTCATGTATTCTATATATTCAGCAGCCTATGTTATTACAGGGTTGGCTATTGTACACTCAGTTAATATAATTTTGTGTTACAGCTCCATATTCAGTCTCCATTGTTGATAATTTTGCATGATCAATTGTTAATTGCTGTGAGTGAAATTAATCTACTGCAGGCCTGAATTTCTACAAGTAGGAGGAGAGAATCCACTTTGATACCAAATGGAACAATTGAATCCAGTTGTGAAGTTAAGAAGCAAGTCTATCATCCATGATTTAGAATAAAATAATAATATATTGATAGATGATAATATAATATTACAATGAGGCTTGCATTTTTAAGGCTTGAGCATGCATAGTGAAGGGTTACTACCTTTCACCTTATTAAATAATAATTTATTATTTATAATTAATATATCATTTAAATATTCATAACAGAAACTATATCAGTAATTTGAACAAAACTCAACTGATGGGTTATCCTTCCCATCAACTATGGATGTTTCATTAATGCATCTAGAATTGGAGTATTTCATAGTGGTGGGTTGATTTAGTCTTATGTTTCTAGATGTCACTATGTGTCATGCAATTTATTCAAGGGAATTCCAACCAATGTCAAACTTCCTAATGTCCGTATAGAATATTGGATCTCATAGATCTACCAAATCATATCAAACTATTGATATGTGTTTCATGTTGGTTGATGTGGGATGCATTAAGTCCCTCCCTCCAATTGATGTACTCCTATTGACACCAAATCATCATCTGGAAAGTGGATAAGGGAAATTTGGAGTACCTCTGATATTTCATTCATTATTGGTAAGTTTCCTTGCAAATGAATGTGCGTATGCATCAATCACCCCTGATTGTTTGAATCTACAAGTGTTCAAATTCAAAATGTCTATTCACACTTGTTAGATTGTACATCGTACCTTGTTGTACATCATCATTATTAGTGGTACCTCTCACATTTATTAATGGTATACATGAACGACCAACAATAAGATGGTGTTTTATTATTCTCTACATCACCTAATCCATTCACATGAGATAAACTTGCATTATCATAGGTTTGCATTGAAGACCTTGGAAAAAACAATTGTATCACTCATTGATGCACTACCATAGTTGTGCAACATCAAAATGCAATGTAAAGTACCATGAATACCTTGATATCTCTCACTTTTAGGGTGCATGTTTATGATTCTAAGAATTAATTTTGACATGGACTGTGTTCTTCATGGCTATGTTTTTTTACTACTGAGCATGGGTATACATGCCTCAAGATGATATTTTATAGTTGGAAATTTACTGTGTTTTTCTTGCAAGTTATTTCCAACTCCTACATCCATGATTCTACTCCTTTTCTCTTCATCCATGATCACTAAAGAGTATAAGGGATCATTTGTTTTGTCACTTATCATCACTTCAAATGTCACACATTAGGGGGCATATGTTAACACAAAAATTAACACCTTTATAAGTGTAGGTTAGAAATAAAATCTACTATTCGCATACAACATGAAGGAAAAAATGAAGCATAAAAAGAAACAACATATCTTGATATAAACACTATTTTCATAAATCAAAGGTGTGAATGAATACCAAAGTATCCTTAAAGGAGAAAACTTCAGTGAATGAATTCCCTATCAAAAGTTAAGACCAATCTCCACAAACTTAAAGTGGAAGGAAAATACAAAGAATATGTAGTTTGTGAATGAAAACAT
>LPNX010341089.1:72175-85291 GCA_001517045.1 Pseudotsuga menziesii
ATGTGAAATTAAATTTTGCATCCAACGAGTACCCACTCGACATACTTTTGATGGACCCTACTACCCAAAAAACAAGAAATACCTGAAAAAATGTGATGATGACATCATCATCACATTTTTTTTCATGTATTTCTTGTTTTTGGGGTAGTAGAGTCCTTCAAAAGTATGTCGAGTGGGTACTCGTTGGATGCATAATTTAATTCCACATCCAATGAGCTCTCATGATAGAAATTTGAGTAAAAACACGAGGACATATGTCGAAAATAGAAACAAAAAAAATAGTTCTTTTCTTTTCTTCCTCCAAAATTAATAAATATTATTTTATTATTTTAACTATTATTTTATTAATTTTTTTAGGAGGCCCATTTTGAGGTGAAATTTCCTCTAATGTGGGTGAATTTAAAAGAAAACATGGAAAGAGCAAAGTTATGTTGAAGGATTAAGAAAGGAACTCTTTTTCTTTATATATTTTGGTGATTAAAGGATTAGCCTGGTGAATAAATGTGTTTATGTATTTTGGTGATTAACGGATTAGAAGGTGAACGAGTGTATATAAATAAAGGAAGAAAAAAATTACATGGAAAGGGTTGTAATATTTAATTTTTTCAATTAATATGAAATGATTCAATTTCCCCCCGATTTATTTTGTGATAATCAATTGGTACACAACTAGATATAGTTCTTATTCCTTAAAGTTTTTTTTAGAAGTGGAAGTGGGTATTGTAGATGAATGTGCCGGTTTAATGGAGGAAATCACGAGCTTCAAATAAACAATATAAGCTAGCAAAGGGATTCACCAAATGTCATGCTGCAAGAGGTAACCCTCATCCCTCCTACCTTGAATCAAAATGTTTGGAAATCATATTTTGATTATAGGAAAATTTCAATCAATTATTTTATACTTCTCACAATGGAATTCACCAATCCACTGGTAATTAGTCAATATTTACCTTTGATGTAGATAATCCACCTATGAACACTATTAATATATAAGCACACCAATTATTGTAAATGATGATGTTGACTATTTAATCACCCATTTTTTTAATTGTAAGCTAGTACCCACACAGTTTTAAACCAGTGACCTTGTGCAAGGAGTTCCATAGGAGTACATCCATTAAATATATGTTTCCTAATCCTATCATTGATGCATTACTAGATGAATTTTAGGGATAAATTTTCTTTACTTATTTGCATATACATTTTGGATATCATCAAATGAAAATGAGGGAAGACATTTTGAAAACAACCCCTCGAACACATCGAGGTCATTATGAATTTTTAGTGATTCCATTTGGCCTTATCAATGTAACTGGACACATTTCAAATCTTGATGAATTCTATTTTTAAACACTTCCACACAAAAAATATGTTAATATTTTCAATGATATACTAATATATAAAAAATCTTGGAAAGAGCGTGTACAACATGTTGACAAGTTTGTATAACTATTGGAGTAGAACTAAATATATGCCAATATTTATAAGTGTGAGTTTGGGATACCAAAAGTGAAATATTTTTCTCATATTATATCTAATGAAGGTGTCAAATTGGGGGCCTAAAAAAATTAAGACTATCATGGATTGGTCAATACCTGAAACCTTAAAGAATCTTAGAGGATTCTTAAGATTGTTGTAATACAATTATGTGTTCATAAAGAATTATTGTAAAATAACAGCACCTATAAGGTTATTGAAAAACAAGGCTTTCTCTTGGCCTCAAGAAGAAACTAAAGATTTTGAAAAACTTAAAATGGATGTGTACAACTCTTGTATTAGCCACACCTATCTTCAAATTTTTTTTTACTAAGGAATATGATGCCTTAAGGTATGGCATTGGTGCAAGTTTTTCTCGGGTTCAAAAATTATGTTATTTTGATACCTTCTTTGTCAAACCTTTCTCCTATTTTTGTCACCATTAGAAGAAATTTTAGATTGAATTATCACCATTTTGATAATAGGTATCTGTATTTGTGTTTCCTTCATTTTGAATGAAGAATGAAGACATTATATACCTTCTAATTGCCCTTTTGAGTATGACTGTAGGAAACAGTTGTGGAGCAAGTTGAATGTTGTAGAAGTTGTGAAGCTATAGAAGTTATGAAATTTTGAAGAATCTATGGACATTGTTGAATGTTGGAGAATCTATCGACATTGCATAATGTTGTGGAAGTTGTGAAAAAAGTTGTAGAAGTTGCAGAATGGATGGTCGCTACTAAAGATGAGAATTTGATGGCCTTGTTAAAAAATAATGATGTGGAAATTAATACATCATTAACATATTTGTAACAAATCTTGTGTTACAAATCTAATCAAATACATTGGTGTGTATAAACCAATGATATGCACCTTTTGAAAAACAAATGAAAACACACAGATGTTGTCGTCTTCCATGTGAGGATCTATATTTTAAAATTTCAATATGTGTTTAATTTACATAACTGCACAGGTGCACAGAAATCACATAGATATATCGATGTGTCTAATTTGAGTAGACACACTAGTGTGTCATCAAATACCAAAATAACCACATATGATTCTTCGAATAGTGGTTACTAACATTGCAACCAAATATATCAATTTTAATGATTGTTTTTGTGAACTTTATTAGTGTTCGGGGAGATGCAATAGAGAGACATTATTTATAAAAAGCACTGCACCTGATTCTTTGAAGAAGGGATACTGGCATTATATATATATATATATATATAATTACATTATTTATTTGATATTGAATTTTTTTTATAATAGTATTCATTTTAATTATAATTATTAGGTTTGTTGGATTAATTTCTCATATCATAGATGCAAACATCTATTGTAATATTTAATCATCCATGCATAAAATTATGAATGTCCCATTTTAGATGTAACATTTGACAATAAGATTGAAAAATGCAATTGAATAAAAACGTTTATGTTGTTATACATCAATAACAATGCCTTTGTCATACAAAATAGGGAAACATCGAGATAACAATAATAAAAATGTCAACATGCATGCAACTGTTGCACTTATTGTGATGGCAATGCTCATTTATAAACCTCAAAAGTCAGAGGACTAAAAACTAATAGGACTTGAATTTCAGTTAAACAACTTGGAGAACCGTCTAACCTCTTTTGTGTAGACTGGGATCCTCCAAGCAATCTCCAAAAACCATTCATGCAAGCTTGGTCTACAATTCTTTGATTTTTGAAAAATTCAAATTTTCTGATTTCCAAACTTTAGTGGACTGAACAACTCCTTCCGCAATTTAACGGGTTGTGGAACTCAGCTGTTCAACTTTCGGAACGAGGTTTTCGCACTTTTCCACTTTTCTGATTTGGGTTACGGAACTTGGCTTGTCAACTTTAGAATTGGGTTTCCGCACTTTTTCCCACTTTTCTAGTTTGTATTGTAGAACTTGGCTTGTCAACTTTACAACTCGGTTTCCACACTTTTCCACTTTTTCTGTTCAAATTGTGAAACTTGGCTTATTGATTTTTGAAAACTAGGTTTCCACACTTCTCCACTTTCCCAGTTTTTGCACTTCAGTCTTTCGCACTGTCGATCCTTGCAGATTCTCCCTCGATCATTGATATGTCTCTAGATGCAGATCAGGATCTACATCCCTTTCCTGTGGAAATTAACTACGATCATTGATCTTCTCCAAGATCTATCTCCACCACATGATCTTAAGTTATCTGGGGGATTGGTTTAGGAGTATCTTGGGTGTAACTCCCATTTGCAGAATTCAACCACAACCGTAGATCAACCTCTATCACAATCTTGACCATCCACACCTACAAATACTTTAAACTCCATTTTTCATCGATAATTACAGTGATCAATCTATATATCTCAAACCTATAACAAGGTTAATTCAAGATAAAAATCCATTCACAAAGTATTGTTAATCAAATTCTTCCTTCAATTGATCAGATATCAATCAATCAATCTCTATTCCACTCTCTCTCATAAACCGTAAATTAACACACAAGCTTATCACTCATTAATAGAGGACTTAAAAAAACATTCAATTCATGAAATCACACACTTAGACAGAATTGAACTTACACAGAGATTATGCCAAAATAGGATTTTTCATTCACGCACTGAAACTCTCCATTCATAATTGTCTCAGAACTTGTGTTCTAATCTCCATAGGCCTGATACATCTTTAATTGGCCTTGCTTCATTCCAACATGCCATACTGACCTCTGTATATCTACCTCTACTACTCCCATTCTCTTCATCTTCTATCTCTCTATGCCTTGTAGGCTTACATATTTACACACACAATATTTATGAACCATTATGGTTCACATCCTCAATACAATCAACAACATGCTTAATTAACTCAAACTATCAAACCTGTCATATGCCTCGCTGCCATTAGATGAGGGTTCTGTTACATGACTCCTCAATGATTCATCACTCACCCAATTGACTCATTATCCATTTAGAATAACATATTTTACATAAGTTTAATTACAATGTGATGGTTCGAAGACCTTCAATTCAGAATTGAAGACCCTTTCCAGGTCTAGTCAAGCATTAAGCTTGGAATTTGAATGGAGAGCAGGATGCTCCTGCATCATATTGATAACCCGTTGTTTTTCAATTCGTAGAATATGTCTATTACATTATTATACAAAATGTATGATTTTCATAGACAATTATTTCAAAATCTACAACAAGCTACAATGGTTTCCATTAACATCAAAATTAAATATGGATCATCATTCTTCACTGAAATTTTTGTCAGTACTTGAGCCACTTTCATCAAATGGGTTATATATCTGAATGTTTTGTTCTTTGGTGTGACTATATTCCTCTTCTTCAGCTTCCATCTACAAACATAAAAATAAAGTGCAGTGAGTGTATCTACATTGCCAAAAATAATGAAAAATAAAGTAGATAGTATACATGAATGTAAATTGAAAAGTAACGTACATACATAGTAATAATTGAGTCATGAATGATAGACATTCTATCAAAACCATATCTCATTCCATCCATAAAAAAATATTATGTTGGCTCCACTTGATAATTTATTTCCTACAAGTTTTATGCCCCGCCACAAATCATATATTTAATGTGAAGTATTTTTTTTTAATTATAAATGAGAGAAATAAAACAATATAGATACTTACAAAATCCACAAATAATTTTTGATATGCCAACATATACTCACAACCCTTGTTTAACACAATGTAATTCAATTCTTATGATGGTATGTGTTGAAGACATCCAAGGGTTGTAAATGAAAACTATAGACACACACACACACACACACACACACACACACACACACACACAAATCACAACCATTACGAATATTAATTTCTTATAAGGAAATCATAAATATGGACAAACTTTGCTACCAACCCCTTTCTTCCTTGTCCTATCGCATGTGTTCATAAGTTTCCATTTTGTTTTATTTTCCACATTAACAAAGCAATTGAAAATGAATGTTTAGTGTTGAATTAATTAATGAGGTTTACATAATTGTAATAATCAATGTTTGCATACATTTTAAGCATGTTGTTATTGAGATGGCTCCTCTTATGATGCAATTATGTCTATTTCATTAACCATCTCCTTGTACTCTTTTTTGGACATCCCTATTGGCACATTTCACATATCACCTCGTTCATCCTTTGATATTTTCATAATCTTCCTAGAAATGTAAAATGGGTGTTTGAAACAATTTTTTGTTTGATATAAAAAATAAATAATATAATAGAATTAAAATTATAAAAGGAATGATGCTTTGTAGTAGTTACACATACATATTCTGCATAAACGTGTTTAGTAATAGTTAACACCTAATTCAATAATCTAGGAAATTCAAAATGAAATGTTAAATGAGCATAGGAATTAGTTGTAAGGAGTATATAGTGGGGCTTGAAAAGAGATTTCTCCTTAAAGAAATGAAGTCCATATGACCTTTTGTTATGACAAAGAGTGGATGCAAGAAGGGATAAAGAAATAAGGAATGCAAAGGATACATGTAGAGGCATGGGAACCAAAAGTGAAAGGTAAGCACATGTAATGGAATGGGTGATAAGGATTAGAGGGAGGTTTGATCAATAGTTTATGTGATAAAAAGCCTAGAGTTGTGAGAAGGATAAGGAGATGGAGTGGTATTTTATTATAAACCTCTTTCCACGTGCCACTTTGTGGTGAAGTCTGCTGGAAAAATTTGTGATGAAAAAACATCCTACCGAAGGTTCGAAAACCGTGTTATTCATTTTATAAAGGTATGATTGGAAAGGTAAAATGTTAACTTTTGTATTGACATTATAAAAGAGAGGATATTTCGACAATGCACTAGTTTTCATCTCTGTTCAGGGATCAAAGGTAAGTTGTTGGAAGTTTTTCCACTTACCAGATAGCTATGAAACTTTAAACCTTGTTGGGTCATATTTTTCAATGGAAAATGGCCAGGGTTCTATGTTACTTTGTAAGGTCTTAGATGCAAAGGAGGAAATATTAGTTGACAGAGAAGGGAACATTTTTTACCCAAATCTATCCGTAGTCAGTGTTTCTCATTCCAAAGAACGTTTGTGGGAACTTAATTCACAAGGAAAAGATGTCTTGAATGTTCACAGTTGCATCTTATATAATTTTTACTTTCAATAGACCCTACATTTTCTAAAGTTTGTGGAATGGTGTGTTAATAAGTACTCATTTACTTAAAGGGTAATTATGAACAGTGCTACCACCAAAATTCTATGCCAGTTTAATGCGAGAGTTTTTTGTGAAGTTTTGAGTCTACCTGAGAATTTTCCTAGAAACCTTACAACTTTTAGTGAGGAAGCGTTGGATCAATTGTACAAAGAATGTAAACCT
Organism: Pseudotsuga menziesii; assembly: GCA_001517045.1. NCBI lineage: Eukaryota > Viridiplantae > Streptophyta > Pinopsida > Pinales > Pinaceae > Pseudotsuga > Pseudotsuga menziesii. The sequence continues at coordinate 79,014 of LPNX010341089.1, forward strand.
AAATATATAGATACCTTCTTGATAGGATTTTTTAAAACTATTCAGTTGTTGGAAAACCTTTCCTTACCCTTAAGTGTAAATATTTTTTAGGAAGAAGTTCAATTAGTCTTGTCTTTGTTGAGTCATATCTTGGGTTATGATGATGTTGCAAAAACAAATTGTACAGATGCATCTGTATTATTTTGTAAGTAAGGAGAAAACTGAGTCAGATTCCATATATAAATCAATGTTTGATTTTGTTTCAAGCCATGCAAAGAAGAAGAAACAGTATTTGGATGAAACATATCATATATTTCCTCATGTGATAAAATTGAGAGATCAACAACACTCATTCATTTCCACCAAGGATTAGAGAGGAACACCTTGAACTTTAAAGTGGTAAATGATGAAAGTGTATCGGATGTGGAGGTCAGATTGGACAAGATCAATGTTCCTGATAAGATTCAACTTCATCAACAAACTAGTGATGTGTTGTACTCTGGTTTGTTACAATCTACTTTGAATATCACAAAGTTACAGTCAATAATAGAAAAGTTGGAAAATCAACTCAGGAAAGAGAAGGTTGAGAATAAAGAGAATTTATTTCAAATTAAAATGTTGCAAACAGTTATAGTTTCAGGGACCGATCCAAATAATATTCAGTTAACTAAGAAGCTTCTTGGAGGAAATGAAAACACCATTCAAACAATTAAGAAGAAATTGAAAGTATGAGGAGCACAACATGTTTTGTCTTCTGAGTTAACTGTGTTACAACAAGAAAAGAAGAAACTCACAAAGAAATGATGGATTATAAAGGGAAAATGTTGAAGTTACAAGAAGAAGAACATGCTTAGGATATAGAAAGATTAGGATTATTGTCACAAATTTTACTATTGAATACAAATCGGAGAGAGGAAGAATAAGTATTATAGGAATGGATGAATCAACCTCTAAATAATAATGAAGAACAATGATTCAATCGCCTATTGAGGAGCTATCAGTTTCTATGTCACAAATCAATTTAAGATAAGGGGAGATTAAAGAGTTAAAGGAATAAAATCATAGGCTCAAATAGGAAATGGACCAAAGTACTAAAAAGAGAAATAAATTTTTAAATGAAAGAAATCATTTGCAAAAGAAAGTCAAATAATTAAAGGAGAAAGTAACATGCAAAGTACCATTGTAGGGAGCTAAATATCTCATACGGGATGCATTTTCAGTGGAAGTTACAAAGGTCATATCTTATTTGAATTATGTTAATGATAAAATATTAATTGTAGATGTGGTCTTCCAAAGATGTAAGGTGGTTAATGAAACTAGGCATAAGAAGTCATTAGATACAACACATAATGTTATCAATTTATTAAACACTTTGACTTATGAAGATATGCAGGAGATGGGAATTAGAGATTGACTTGCCATTATTTTGTGGGCTAGTATATTTATTGGTAAGCATAATCATGTCAAAAATGTAAAAGAAAAATAAAATTAGATGCTCCTTCAAATTAAATATTTCGAAAGGATATTTCAAAAACTATTTGATGGTGGCCTCCCTTCTTTTGGGACAATGATGGAAAGTTATTTTCTCAGGATTAATAGCAACGGTTTGTTTGCACAAAATTGCACGGATCATTCAAATTTATCATCAAGAAGCTGACATATGATTTTGAAATATTTGATTAGTTTCTAATTACTGAAAGGAATTTTCCACCTGTATCTTATGCCTCGTAGGTTTAATTGGAAGTATTGATAAAGAAAATGTTGTACTATGACATCCTAAACCAAGAACAATCGAAATATATGGAAAAGTTTGGAAAGGTTAAATATAGATTAGATCAATGATAGATAGGTGTCACATTTCAAAGGGGTAGTTTGTGAATGAAAACATGAATTAATCATGAAAATGCCTTAAAAAACTATGGAAAATGGGTAATTAAAGAACTTAAGTTGAAATTATTATCTCACATTGAGATATTCACCCTAGTCACTCAAATCCAAAATATATATAAGAAAGTATTTAGGTGAATTTAAAAGAAAACATGGAAAGAAGAAAGTTATGCTGAAGGATTAAGAAAGGAACTCTTTTGCTTTAGATATTTTGGTGATTAAAGTATTAGAAGGTGAATGAGTGGATATAAATAGAGGAAGAAAAAATTTACATGGAAAGGGTTGTAATATTTCATTTTTTGAATTAATATGAATTGATTCAATTTCCCCTCGATTTTTTTGTGACAATCAATTGGTAGGAAACTAGATATAGTTCTTATTCCTTAAAGTTGTTTTTAGAAGTGGAAGTGGGTATTGTATATGAATGTGTCAGTTTAATAGAGGAAATTAGGAGCTGGAAATAAACAATATAATCTATTAAAGGGATTCACTGAATGCCATGCTCCAAGAGGTAACCTCATTTCTCCTACGTTGAATCAAAATGTTTGGAAATAGTATTTTGATATTAGGAAAATTGCAATAAATTATTTTATACTTCTCACAATGGAATTTTCCATTCCATTAGTAATTATTCAATATTTATCTTTGATGTAGATAATCCACCTATGAACCATATTAATACATAATGACACCAATTATTGTAAATGATGATGATGACTATTTAATCACCGGTATTTTTTATTGTAAGCTAGTACCCACACAGTTTTAAATCGGTGAGCTTGTGCAAGGAATTCCATAGGACTACATCCATTAAATATATGTTACCTAATCCTATCATTGATTTATTACTTAGGGATAAATTTTCTTTACCTATTTGGATATACATTTTGGATATCATCAAATCAAAATGAGGAAAGAAGACATTTTGAAAACAACCTCTCGAACACATGAAAGTCATTATGAATTTTTATTGATTCCATTTGGCCTTATCAATGCAATGGGACACATTTCAAATCTTGATGAATTCTTTTTTTAAACACTTCCACAGAAAAACTATGTTAATATTTTCGATGATATACTAATAAATAAAAAATATTGGGAAGAGTGTGTATAACATGTTGACAAGTTCGTATAACTATTGCAGTAGAACCAACTACATGCCAATATTTCTTTGTCAAACCTTTGTCCTATTTTTGTCACCATTAGAAGAAATTTTGGATTGAATAATCACAATTTTGATAATAGGTATCTGTATTTGTGTTTCCTTCATTTTGAATAAAGAATGAAGAGATTATATACCTTCTAATTACCCTTTTGAGCATGACTGTAGGAAACAGTTGTGGAACAAGTTCAATGTTATAGAAGTTGTGAAGCTATAGAATTTGTGGAATTTTGAAGAAGCTATGGACATTGTGGAATGTTGGAGAATCTATCGACATTACAGAATGTTGTGGAAGTTGTGAAAAAAGTTGTAGAAGTTGCAAAATGGATGGTCTCTACTAAATACGAGAATTTGATGGCCTTGTTAAAAAATACTGATGTGGAAATGAGTACAGGATTAAGATATTTGTAACAAATATTGTGTTACAAATATACTCATCAAGAGATAAACAATGATAGTTTCACTTATATTAGACTAGTCTATTTGATATATAATCACATAGAATCCTCTCAATAGTTAGGTTAGAAAATCACTATGTTTATCATGTAGATTACTTGAATATAAAAATAATTTGAAACATGAATGGATAGTATAAATTTAGAATGTTTTGTACAGATCATTTTCAAGTACAAATAAAACTCTCTTCACTACAAGGAAAAGTGCCTACAGCATGTTACCACCTAAGTGTTGATGTATATGTAACTTCGGAATGTATTCTTCTATGTATCTTATATATTGTAACCCGATGTTTATTCCGGGATGTCTCTATTATGTATTTGAGTCATGTGGTCATGCCCTGATTTTTCGATCGGGAGGATTAATAATGTAATCAAGTCATATCAAGTCATTAGGTAAGTCCCCATAGTTTCGGGGCACTTGAGTTATTATACACTAATTAAGGTGTAGGCTCGAGTAGTAATTATTAGGTTGAGCCTACGTGTGAAAAGGCAATTCAAGTGAACTGATGAATATAAATAGAGAGTAAGAGTCTCTCTATTTATCACTTGTGAAACACATCACTTGCTCTCCCAAGTGTGGCGCACTACTGGAGAAGGAAATTTTGGGACTAGACAGAAGACAGAAGACTACTGCTTTTTTGGGAGATCTCTTACTATTTTGGTGTTGATTCTATATTAGAGGAAGTTGCGGGGTTTTCTCCTTTATGGTTTCCCCGAGGAAAACTCTTTCTGTCTCTTGTCTCTTGTGATGTGCTTATGTTTTATTGCTGTGCTTGTTATTCTCTCAGTGAAAAGATCCTAAGATCATAATGCTAGCTTAATGTGATGAAAAACTAACATGGTAGCAGAGCTAACCTAAGAAGAAGACATTGTGTAGCTACAGGAACTAGGGCTTCCTATTTTGTGGATCTTCCTCCACATATTTTCAGCAAAAGTATGCTAATATGACTCCCCTTTGAAGGGCGCTTCTTTCTGTCGAAGCGGAATTTGATTCCGAGCATTTTCAGTCTTCGATACGGAAATTAGGGATTTCTACAGAAGATGAATTTTTGAGTGAGACCAGCATAGAGTTATTCTCCTCATCAAAACCGAAGTTTAGAGACCTAGATCAAGAAATTTGGTTGGGTAAAACTCTAGGAAAGTCAAACCCTAGTTTGACCCTGAGCTAGGAGAAACCCTAAATACTAAAAATGCTAACTTTTGGTACAGTCGCTATATTCTGCGATTGGTGAAGTCTCAGAAGATGAAAATTGCAAGGGCTGAACATAAAATCCTGATGATTCCTGTGTCCAAAAATCAGACTCATATTCGCTGTACTCCAGGATATATGATCTCTCCAAGTTAGGGTTCTAGCCTCTTCCAGAATTTATCCATGAACAGGACATCTGGGGAGATATGCAATATCTTGAGCTACAGAGGTCCAAATTGAATTCTTGAAGATGTTCCAGAAAGGGAACGGACTGTACTTTTGATAGTCCAAATATCAGACTCAGAAGATGAACCAGTGACACGTGGAATGCCATACAACTTCGCTGTTCTGAACAGTCCTGCAACAGGTCACCTTGGGAAAAGGATCATAAATCCCAAATGGTGAAACCAATTCTAATGAAACATGTGGTGTTGGATCAGGGACATCTAAGGTTACCGTAGTGAGAAACTTCAGACATAGAGGATCAGTAATTTCTGAGATATCACAGAAACAGTAACAAGAATTTATGCAGAAGAAATCAGTAAATTAGGGCTTCCTGTTTCGGGAGCTTCCCTCCACTGTTTTCAGAAAAGGAGTACATTGGATAGATCCATTTGAAGAGATCTATCTGTTTGTATAATCAGATCTGAAAGTTTCCAAGTTTTGAAAATTAGGGTTTCTACGACAAACCCTAGATCAGCGAACTCTGGGACAAGGACGGACACCTCAAATCGGTAAGATCTAATCTTTTGTATTTCCATTTGAGGTTCTCATTTCAATATGATCTATCACAATAGCTTGATGATAAGCTTGGTGAAGTTGACAACTTCCAAGCATAGAATTATTTGATCTCTCTGAAGAAACTGGATTGGACACCTACATGAGTATAGAGGTTCCAGTTTCAGAGGGAGACGAGGCCAAAGAAGACATCATGCTCATGCTGCAGAGGATGATGAACCATCCAGAAAGAGATCCATATATGAAAGTGAATATTATTCAAGCGAGGATGAATATGTTTTGATATAAGCTCTCACAGGTAACATTACTCATGGAAATGATGATTGGCTTATAGACAGTGGGGTTTCCAAACATATGACGGGATTCAAGGAATCCTTTGTAAGACTATCAGACATGAATCACCTCACAAGGTGAAACTAGGAGATGACTACCAATATCCAATAAAAGGTAGTGGGGAATCTTCATACAATCTAGACTCTGGTAAGTCTCTAACAATGAAAGAATTATTGTTTGTTCTAGGACTTAAGAAGAATCTTCTATCCATTTCAGCCTTGGATGCAAAAGGAATGTGGTTTGCATTCATCAATGGTCAAGTCATCATGTGGCCAAAAGGGAAGAAAATTGATGATGCGGTAGTGATTGGAGAACAAGAAGGAGGCTTGTACAAATTGAAGGGTCATCCAAAACAAGCCTTGATCCATGATATGGTAGAGACAAATGAGCTTTGGCATAGAAGGCTTGCACATGTGCACTACATAGCACTACCTATTGCATTCCAAACAAAGCATGATGGAATTTGCAAAGGATGTGCGAAAGGGAAGAATACAAAGAAGACATTTCCTAGCAGCAAAAGCAAAGCCAAAGG
>LPNX010341090.1:13134-23714 GCA_001517045.1 Pseudotsuga menziesii
GTGGTTTTCTAAGTATAAGTTTTACAAGTAATTAAAAATAAATATCATATGAATGCCAAAATGTGTGTATGATACCTCAATGGATAGAAGATTCGTTGGTGAATCTATCGGTATCAACTCCGCTTAGTTATGTGCTAGGAATGGCAGGGTTTACACCTCTTCAAGGCATAGGAAATTTTCCATTTGTTTGAATGTGGGCTAAGTCTGTTTTTTTAAGCCCTCGACCGAGGTATCTAAATACCTCGGTCGAGGTATTTAAATACCTCGACCGAGGGTTTTTAAATCCCGCAATACCTCGGTCGAGGTATTTAAATACATCGACCGAGGTATTTACATACCTCGGTCGAGGGCTTGATAAAACCTCGGTCGAGATATTAAGACCTCGATCGAGGGCTTAACAAGCCCTCAACTGAGGTGCGTTTTTCTGTTTTTGCCGAAATGCGCTTGCCAAAAAGTGTTACCCAGGTCCGCGGATTCACCCTGCTATTTGATGGGTTTTGATTATACTGGTGGTTGAGTATAACATCACAATAGTTTGATGGGGAAAGGTGTTTTCATTCCAATGGTTGATTCTATTTGATATATTTTGATTATACTAAAGGTAGAGTATAATATCACTGTGTTAGGAAACTATGTTCTAGTGGACTACAGACTTCTCTTAGCATAGGAGGCTTATGCACATAATATGATTTCAAGCATTTGTAGATATTTGAATATTCAAATGTTGACAAACACTAATATCAAGGCCAATGATAATGTATGAATGTGCCAAATGATTAGGGTGTAGGAAGGAAATTTCATGGACAAAGACTGGGAAACATCTCTACTTAGATACCATCCTTTGGGAAAATCCTATATAGTATAAGTACAATCACCCTCTACAGAATCAACCTAGTAGTTCCTAAGAATTGTAACATTGGTCCTCTGTTGTCATTATGTGCATGGCCATAAAATACGATTCTTCTTTTCAACTCACCTTATCTTGTTCCAACAAGGCCAGCTCAACAAGCGGCTTCCTCTAAGGTTTCACTTCCCTTTTCTCTTTTGATTTATGTTTATTGCATATTTGGGAAAGTAGGTTTATATAGATTTTCTCAAATACACAATTCATACATTTTATTTTTTTGTTGCACCAGCATTTCCAACTTGTGTTTGAGTGCATTTGTTACACTTTTGCACCAAATCATACATAGTAGAATGGTGACTCCACAGGTAAAGCAATCTATTATTTATTCTTTTGGACGTTGGATTTGAGACTTTCTTAAATCATTCATTAGTTTCCATAGTTGTCATGGCATTCACTAACCACATGACATATAGGGGTGAACTCCTTCACAAATTACACTATGTATGCAAGTTTCTACCTGTGCAATCGAGCATAATTGTTTTGTGGATTCATTGATTATCTTTCCTGTTGAAATCCATTTCCTGGTTTAGAGCTGAGTTTTACTTTTCTTAGGTACTAAATAGTTGGATATTTATCCATTCAAGTTTAATTTTAACCAATTCTTAAATTGAATTTGTTAGATTAGATTTTATTATTTTGCACATGATCTTGTTTATTGTTGTTAGTTGTTGAACAAGATAAATAATTTGCTTTATTGTTTTTCTACTTTACAGTTCATTGTTTTTCTACTTTACAAGTGATATTTTTTTATTGGATTTTGCAGGAGTGAGCTTAACTTATAAGTGGGCCATTGAGTATGAAGAGCCTGCTATTGAAGATTTTCCATTCAGTATGAAGAACCCGATGTTAAGGCTTTCAAGCTGCTAATTGTGGTTTTGAAGCTGCTGACGTGGGATCTAATATGGTTTAGTGTTGAGTATGGTTTTGCAGCCAAGTGCAAGTATGATGGTTTAGCGATTGTAATATTTTGAAAAGTGATGATTTTCCTGTACAATTATATGGAAATTAATATGAGTATTTGAGAAAACTCATATTTATTGTAATACTTTTGACATCTCATATAATAGAATTTGTGGTTTAAAACTTATATATATGGTTGTACTTTATGTTATGTACTAATGTTGTAATTATTAACTAATTAATGTGACATTGTATGATTTACATGTGTAATAGATATTATTTACAAGTGTTGTAATTAATTATAATGTGACATTGCATAATTCACAAGTGTATTAGATGAGAATAAGTGTATGATTCTTTTTTTAATTAAACATAATATCATATTAAAAATTTATATTGATTAATAATGGACACCATTCAAACTACTAAAATATAATGACCACACATAAAGCGACTAAAAATGACTAAATTAGTGACCAATAATTGAGAGATATGTGACCAAACAATGAGATATAAATGACAAAAAAAATGACCAAAATTCGCAAATCAATGACCAAAAAACAGTTTTGGTGGCTAATTTATGGTCTTTTATTACGCGACCAAATTTGGCCATATTCTAGCTTGTCATGCGGTCATTAATTTGGTCATAAATGTGGTCATATATTTGGTTATTGATTCAAACACATGACCAAATCAATGGCCAAATATATGTCCAAATTAATGACCAACCGCCAAGCTATAAATGACCAAAATGAAAATGACCAATTTTGGTTGCGTAATAAAAGACCGTAAATTAGACACCAGCGATTGCCAAACCAAAATTGGTCATTGATATGCGGATTTTGGTCATTTTTTTGGTCACTAATCTCTCATTTTCCACTAGTGTGTAGCAAATCATGCATCATTTGTTGATATATTTGATTTTTCTATTCCACACACTGAAGGAGCTTTTCATTACCAATATGAATATCCCTCAAATTTCAGAACACTTCCATGGTTCCCATACAATACTAATGACCATTGGATTATATTCTTTGTATACGTATGCCAACTTCTTGAGAAAATTTGGACATTGTAGGATCTTCTACCATATTTTGGTATATCTTTCCTACTATACTGGAAATGAAAAAGTATAATCGCCTAAAATTGGGTTGTCATTAAAAATCCAAATTCATCCATAATATTTAGTTCACATCAATATTCATATGCATAATATAATTTACATTATCCACATACAAACATTTCATACAAAGAAGTATTACAAGCTCAAATATACTCAAGAGTTACCACTCTTTGCATAATCAAAACATTTCTCGGAGGCTAAGTGTTGAAACCTTAGCTCCGATACAAATTTGTAACGCACCCACACATTACATAGCTACATAATAAAAAAAAAATTAGATTAAAACAAATATAGAGAAGTTACAAAGGATCTATTTAACTAACTTATAATATAAAAAGTCTATAAGTGCCACATTACAAAAATATTTAGTGGAAGATTGGTTATTCATTAAATAAATTTGCATAAAAAAATTTAAACATGATTAATTAACTTAATCTGACCTGATTAACCATGTCCTACAGAAAAACTCCAACGTTCCGACATTAGATCAATAGATTATTTGACAATTAAAATAGTCTTGATGGTTTAATACCACCTTCCTGATTTGACTGTGCCTTTCCGACATTTTCGACATCAGGAGTTGGAAGTTGGCACTACATGACGTGTTCCTAACAAAACAAATCCAATGTGCATTCCTCGACGTCTGGATATCGAATTCCTTGGCGTCGACATGTTGGACTTCGCAAGTCTAAACACACTTTGGACGCATTAAATCTAACATTCTAACATCGATTTTTTAACCTCGGAATTTGGATCTCCCAATCTCAAAAATCAGACATCGACACTAATGGAAAACCATTCCCAAATCGACATGTTGATCGTGATGTCAGCACCTCGGAATCGAAACCTAGGAATTTGACATGAAAAAACAATAATAAATATTTTATATTTTATTTTGATCCCTACGCTGGCATGTCAACATTGGCACTTCAACACCGAAATATCAGTAATGTATCGTCTGATTTCAACGATTTATCACTTAGCTATTTTAAGAAAATGACTAAATCATTATTTATGTTTGAAACTTAATAGTTAAGGTTTGAAACTTAACAGGCTTCCTTCCTTGTCTTGGCACTAAAACCTTGTCAATTTAGGCACATCCAGAAGCTATATTATTCATACTTGTTTCTAACATTTAGAAACTATACGAGTCCTTTCTTCGACAAGAGTTTCATTTACATTAAGGAATGAACCTGACCTTCTTTAATCCCCAATCAAAACAAGTTTTAGAACCAACAATACTGACAAGGTTCAACTCCATAATTCAACTTTCCAATTTAAGCTTTAACAAACAACAACATTCTTGATTGAAGGATTTAACAATCAAGGAAGTAAGTGCTTCACTCTAAATATAATGTTATTCTAAATCTTTCTTTTTCATGCAATTTAACATAAAGATGAGCAACCAAAACATTGGACTAATTTAACTTATCAAACGCGTTGAATTCAAAACAGAGAGCACAATAAACATGTGAAATTCAAGCCCATATCTCTCAATGGATATTCAAGCACTAATAAAACGTAAGGCATTATGCCCCTTTAATTACTAATCAAAACTAGGAAACTAATGACATGCTACAACCATTAACCAAATAACATTTCCTACAACAACTTAACAACTCCCAAACAGAGCAGTTGCTTAATAATTGACCCAACAACTTTCAAAATAGAATAGAAATCAAACCACAACATTTAATTTGTTTGATTAAACAACTATCAATCCATTAAAAATAAGGTAAATGCAATTTTCCATTTATTCCTTAACCATTTCATTGTCTGCAACCATAATTATGTAAATACTTAGGAATTTGACATAATTATGGCAATTTATTTAAGCATAATTCATACATAGATAAATAAATAGGAAGTAATAAACTTGATTCTAAACAACAATTAGCTTTGAATATTAACACTATATTTACTAGCAATTGTACTTATATGTTAACAATCGAATTGGGAAACTAACTACATGTGAGGAATGATCCACCCAACCATAGACAACTCAACTTATTTATCTTTCAGTAGAATTCCATCCCCAAGTTGATACCCATGCATTAACTAGTCATGTTTCTCACCATCCCCATAATTTCTCTCAATGGTTTAACACTAGGAAATCAGGAACATTGGTCTACAACCAATTCCATGCCAAAAAATGCATCTCACCTTCCTAACTTCCGTCTATTAGCACCACAATAATGCACATCACTGTTCACAATGCTCAAAATTCCACTAGGTCAGTTTCTCACATCATTTTCCATTTCTCTAGATGACCATTTTTTTCTAAGTGGTATTGTAAAACGTGTTCTCCAATGCTTCTTTACCTTTTCTTGCATAAGACATGATAGTATAGAGTCAGACCTTGCCTTATATTTTGATACAGTTACCATAGGTGAAGCAATAATAAATCAATGACATAAAGCATGTTGTGCATGCAGATCGTTTTGGAAAACATTTGTTTCAAAAAATTTGTTGTTTTGAGTAGTTTGAATGAATTCAAGGTGCAAAAGATTCACTCTCAAGCATTTGATACCATTTTTCATACAAATCTCTCCAAATTTTTGGTAACAAGAATATCTAAAGGCTTGATGGTATACCACAGGATTTGAAAAGCATGCCATCGAGGCTTCATAATAAATGTGAAAACTAAACATCCATAGCACACTTCCCACTTGCATTCACTTGAGAAAAACGTACGGCAAGAAACTATGGGCACCATTTCTCAAACAATAGTTGGTTGGAACAATAGTGGGCGAGGTGTCTACAAATGGGTAGGGAAAGTAGGAACAAGTTAATATTTTTCCTACCACGTGTTTACAAGGGTTGATCAGGGCCTTACTGGGTTAAAGCTTCGAGGATATCATATCCCTTCATTGGGAAATAGAGTGTTTCAATCAAATGTGTATCATGGTGTTTCTAAGAAGTAGTATATAATATTCATGTTGCAGGGAGCATTCGTGTATCCTACCACCTGAGACCATTTCATGGGAATGAGAAGAAAGAACGTCTAGGAACTATTGTAGCTCCTAAGTTAGACCAGTTTCTCATCAAAAATGGGGAAAGTTGAAGGATTAACACTTTGACAAGGTGTTTCTTCCTGAGCATTCACAAGATACAAACAAATGCTTTTAATGGCTACAATTTAAAAAATTATGTGGGTAAATTCAAAATTGTTTTTAAACAGTAGTGATTTTTGTGCAGATTATTTATTTGTATAATTGGTTCCAATTCTCATATGTGCTTTGGATGGCCACAATGTATGTATTTTTTCATATGGGAAGATAGAAACTGGAAAAACATATACAATGATGTTGGTTTTGTTTTAGGTTTGGTTGTTTTTTTCATCAAATATGAAACCTATTATTTTACTCTCTTTCATAATACAGTTCTGTTGATGTATTTGTAACTTTGGAATTCATTCACTTGTATATTTCTTATTGTATTTCATTGTACCCTGACAGAGATGTTTGTTCCTCCAATCGAGAGAATCATTAGTATAATAAATTCATGTAAAGTCATTTAGGTTAACCCTTCGTTGTAAGTCGGGGCAATAGTCCCCACAATTGAGTTGAGCTTAACCCTCTGTTGTAAGTCACGGTAATAGTGCCCACAGTTGAGGGGTATTAGGGTTATTAGACTCTCCTAGTGAGGTCGGTCCTATAGAGTAATTTTCAAGTGGAAAAATAGTATAAATATAAAGTGAGACTCTTTATTTTTAACACACACTCACTTAACTATAGCGCATGAGTGAGAGAGGAGGAACTCGCACAAGTGAGAGAGAGAACAGTTGTCAGAGTTCATCTTTGTGTTTTTGGGTCTTACTTTTGCTATTGTTTCTCATTCTATCTAAGAGGAAGTTGCAGGGTTTTCTCCTTTATGGTTTCACAGAGGAAAATTATTTGTGTCTCTTGTCTCTTGTGATTATTGTTGTGCATGTTATTCTTTTAGATAAGATCCTAGATCATATTGATTAGATGATAAAAATCTAACATGGTATCAATGTTAAGATGAGAAGAAGAAAATGTGCAGCTGCAGAAGCTATGGATTCTTACTTTTTGGGTCTCTCTCCACATATCATCAGCAAAAGGAGGTTAGGCTAACTCTCCATTGAAGGGCGCAGCTTTCTGTCGAAGCAGAATTTGATTCTGGGCATTTATATCTTTTGACCTGTCACTTCTGCGAAAAATTAGGGATTTTCACAGAAGAGGAATTTTTGAGCGAGCCCATCATAGGATTTATATCCTCCTCGAAATTGAAATTTAGAGACCAAGATCGAATTTTTTGGTTGAGTAAAACTCTGGGAAAGTCAAACCCTAATTTGACCCCAGACTAGAAAATCGACACTGCAAAAGATCAGCTCCAGATCTAGTTTAGGAATCTCAAATTGGTAACATCTAAATATCTTGTATTTCCATTTGAGGTTCTCATTAAAATATGAATCGGAGAAGTTTCACTGTACAACTAAAATACAACTGCAATGGTAGCTAATGGAAATTAGGGTTTCATGCCTGAAAACCCCTAAAATACTAAAACTAGTAGTTTTGGTACATTCTCTATATCTCTATATTAGAGACGGAAAAGGAGCTAAAATTTTTATAGGCTATAGATAAATTATTGATGTGCCTTGTGTAAACATTTCAGCCTAAGATTCACTATATTATGGGAGATATGATTCCTCCAAATTAGGGTTCCAGCCTCTCCCAAGGTTCATCCCTAAATAGGACACCTTGGGAGAATTGCTATATCTCGGGATACAAAGGTCCAAATAAAATTTCACAAGACATTGCAAATAGGGAATAGATTTTAATTTCCATGCTAAAATTTTCAGACCCCGAAGGTGAAATAGTGACACGTGGAAATTTGTACAATTTTCCTATGTTTAAAAGTCCTGAAATAAGTCACCTTGGGAAAACTGTCATAAGTCCCAATTGGTGAAACCAATTCTTATGAAACCTACGGTGGTGGAAGGAGGAAATATTATGATACCTAAGTGCGATTTTTTAGACATAGAGGAGTGGTACGTTTTTAGATACCGCAGAAACAATATCAGGTATTTCTGCAGAAGAAATTTGAAAACTAGGGGCTTCTATTCTACGAGCTTCCCTCCACTATTTTCAGAAAAAGGAGTACATTGGAAAAATATCCTTGAAGAGGTTCATATGTCTATCCAATAATAATTTTTAAATTTAGGTTTTCTCTAACAAACCCTATATCAGCGATCTATAGAACCAAGACAGACACCTCAAATTGTAAGAAATTTCTAGGATCTAGAGGGAGATGAGGATAAGGGTAGAGCCAAGAGAATCATTACAGATTCTATTAAATACCATCTCATCCCTCATGTTTCATCCTTGGAGACACCAAGAGGAAGTGTTCATTGCTATGGCGAAGCAATCAAAGAAGAACAAGATATTGTTATAACCACCTTGAATGGCCTCCTAGGATCATGGGATTCATTCATTCGAGGAGTGTGTTCTAGAAGGAAGTGATTACCTTCAATAGACTCTAGGAAGTGTGCAAACAAGAACAATCTCAACTCATAATAAGAGAAGAGAAGATGTGAGAAACTAAATATCAAGCTCTCACAGTTCAAAGAAGATCCTTCAAGCGATGAGAAATATGAAGGACTCAATTCTTGAAGAACCTCTTATCCATATTAGCATTTGGATAAGAAATGATGAATGAGTAAGATGATGAAGCTGAAGGATCAAGAAGGAGTCTACCCACAAAACAAATAAAGATAAGTATTTGAATTATCTTTTCCTATATATCTAGTTGTTTATATGACATTATTTAGTTGTGAAATGTATTATGTATGATAGAATGGTTGCATTAATGACATTATACTAATAATATGCATGTGATGGGTAAGTAGACCATGGTGATATACAACTCTGCATTTCTACTTATCTATAATGAAACCTCTTTGCTGATATATTGGATTAGTGCACAATCTCAATTATTTCATGGTAGAGATGGAAGGCATCTAGAAAGTTTCTGTGAGATATGGATGAATTTTGTATTGGATAAAATAGTTGCATGATTATATCATTATGCATAATAATTTTCTATTATGAATATGCCTTATGAAATGTTTATAACCATACGACTGGTGCATTTGACTTGTAGGAAATATAGCATATAATCGCCTACAAGAAAATAAGGATGAGACTTGTTTCAAAGAACAAGTAATGACAGTTCAAGATTTACTCCAATAAACATACATGAAGAGGAACCTGAAGCTTATGAGGTCAAAGAAACCATAGCCAAATAAAGAGACTCAGAAGAATATAAAGATAACGGTAGATCCACCTCGAAGAGATGAAGACCACCTTGGGCACGATAAATAATACAAGATGAAGAAGAATATGACGATACTTTCAAAGAAATAAAGAAGGCCTTGTACGAGCTCAGAAGGCACCCATGGGATAATACATACATGAGGAGCTTGAAGATCACCTAGAGTAATAAGGATATTAACCTTTTCTACAAGGTTGAAGATGAAATCCTATAGAGGATGACATGCTCACAAATGGGTGTGACGAGAACTATTGAAAAGGTTCAATATAGAATATCTTGGTATCTAGTGATCCTATATGGATACATAGAATATTAGTACAGTGAGGAAGCTACTTGTCACTCGAGTACAAAATCTTTCAATACATAGAGTATGAAAGGTAGAGGGAGAATGATGTTCTGCTTTAGAGGGAGTGACTGCAGAAGATTCTGAGGTTCGACATGGTATGATAGGATGGACAGATTACTGATGGATCTAGGATTTACTGAGAGTAAAGCAGATTCCAACCTTCACTTCAAGGTTGAAGGAAGAAGACTAGTGATGCTCTTGTTATATGTCGATGACTTGTTCCTAAAAGGAAAAGAGGAACTCATTAAAGTTACAAGAAGGAGACTTGCTATCAAGTTCAAGATGAAGGACTTGGATATGATGCACTACTTTCTAGGCATGGAGGTGTGGCAGAATGCGGATGGAATCTCCCTTGGACAAGGGAAGTATGCAGTGGATATCCTGAATAGGTTCGAGATGATGGACTATAAGGCCATGGACACACCTATGGCATCGAACCTGAAGCTATTGAGTGATTCTTCATCAAATTCAGTTGATTCTACGATGTATCGTCAGAAGATTAGGTCATTGATGTACTTGATGAATACGAGACCATATATTTGCTTTGTTGTGAACACATTGAGCTAGTTCTTAACGGATCCAAGACATGATCACCTGGTTGCAAAGCATGCAGTGAGGTACTTGAAGGGTATAGTTAAGTGTGGGATCAAGAATGATACGAATCAGAAGACTAACTTGCATGGTTATATTGATTTGGATTGGTAGCACCAATGAGAAGAAGAGAACCTTGGAATGCTTCCTCAGTTTGAGATCCAGTATGGTTTACTGGTTTGGCAGGATGGAGTCCTGCATGGCACTGAGTAAAGCCGATGGAAAATATGTTGCCACATTAGAGGAAATTTCAACTTAAAATGGGCCTCCTAAAATGTATTAATAAAATATAGTTAAAATAATAAAATAATATTTATTAATTTTGGAGGAAGAAAAGAAAAAACTACTCTTTTGTTTGTATTTTTGACATATATCCCTGTGTTTTTACTCAAATTTTGATTGGGAGAGCTCGTTGG
>LPNX010341122.1:4433-36136 GCA_001517045.1 Pseudotsuga menziesii
TCCATTAACCATTGTGAAAATGCCGCGTAGTTGGTTCACGGTCTGTTGACGAATCGGAGGTCAGAAGGGATCTCCTTCCGCAACGGTGGAGGTCGAAAGAGATCTTCCTTCCGCAACATCAGAGGACGAAAGCCTTTCCCCTTCTGCAATAGCAGGGCTCACAAGCCTTCTCCCTTCCACAACGACGGAACTTAAAGGACGTTCGAAGCGCGGATCGAAAGTCAGAGCAATAGGCAGTCCGCAATGGCAGGCACAATCTGGATCGAAAGAACAACGCTTTCGGCAGCCGCAACGGCGGAAGCCCAAAAATTAAAAGATCGGAAAAATAACTCGACAGAATCGGAGAAAGAAGTGGTGCGCCATCCGCAACTGAGGAAACCAAAGTAACTAAAGCTTTTGACTCGAAAACCAACTGATAGCCGATTGCCACAGAGTTCATCGAAGTAAAATCGGAGCCCGTTGCTTATCCTCTTCCGCAATGGCGGACGCGTCGATGACTAAAGCTTTCGACTCAAAACCATTTTGCAGTTTGGTACATAGTCTTGATGCCGCGTTTCAGGGAATGAACAGACGCATTGATAACACTCTTTTGGTTCTTTGGTTTCATCTTGACAGATGAGTAACGCTCTGGCAGGTATCATAGTTGGCACAGTTTTGTTGCCATGTTTGGATAAGTATGAACGGCCTGTTGATAACGTTGGAATTTGGCAGGAGGATGCAGGAACAGACTCTTTGGTAACATTTTGGCGAGTCAAACTGGTGAGGATTCATCCCACTAAATGCTTCAACAGCTCGATTCTAGCCTTGATACAGGGGCAGCTTTATATTCCAGTTGTTTCAGCCAGTGCAGGGGGGAGAAAAAAAATTTAGCTGTAAAATTATTGCAGATGCTGTTAGTGTAAAGTCGACCATTCTCTGTTACATGTGGGCTTCTGTGCCTTTTGAAGACCCAATTGTAACTTCCATAGAGGAGTCTTGAAGCCTTTCTATCCAGCCTTCTGTTTTATAGTTTGCTATAGTTAATGTTGACAGAGACAAAAGGATAGCAGGAGAGTTTTTGCTGCAATTTATCCAGAGTGTTGTTTTGTATTTAGAAGTCGACCCATTATCTGTTATAGTTTGGCTTCTTTATCTTTTGAAGTCCAAGTTGTAAGTTCCAGAGAGGAGTCTTGAATACTTCCTGTCCAGCATTATGTTTTTGCAAATGCTGAGGTTGATGCCAGAACCATTTGTACCATTTTTAAAGCCATTAATTGGATTGGTACCCATTGGAGAGGGACCCGGAGATGTAGCCCAGTGGAGGGGGTGAACTCTATTATCAACTTATGTTTGTGACTCTATTTCTGTGTTTTCTTCCTTGTATCTATCTATCAGTGTTGTGGTTTTCCATTCCTGTTCTGAGCATTTAATTTCTGCTAATACTGTCCATTAATTAACCTGTTGCGCACATTCTTCTACAACAAACTTTTAATGCACTAAATTTGAGGTCCTACAGATCAATGCACTATTCCTGTACATACTACTTTGGGGTGCCAAGTTATGGACATGAGACATATTGCATTGATCTAGTTGATAAAATCCAACTGTAGTCTTGTGAATAGATGTCCATCTTGTATCTCTTCTAAGGTCCATTGCTAGGAAATCGTGGCTCCATTTTGGATGGTTATACCCAAATGTGACAAGATGATAACTAAAAAACACTATGCAAAGAGAAAAACTTGGGGGAAGGGCATATGATGCCAAGGACAAATCCCTAGCTTCTTCAATTACTGGTAAATCACTTGCTAATGATTTTATTCCATCTCTTTCAATACTAACCAATTTGTTACAATCTTTGATATTTTTTAATTAAAGTTGAAGTTGAAGATTCCTACTATTACCACAAGAGTCGTATTGTTTCATATAGGCTTAGTGACATACTTCCTACCATTCCAATACATGTTCCATCTATCATTTTCCAATTCCAACAAGATATTTCTCTAATTCCATGGTATTTAACATATTTTATATTCTATAGACCCAACATTAGTTACATTGATATTTGTTTTGCAATACCATTTTACCACTTGTCTACTATACTCAATGTGTCTTTCTGTCATTTGTCCCCTAATCTGACCCTCTAATATGATCTGATCTGATTACGCACCATCACATTGTTCTTGTTGCCTCAAGGATTCACAATATTTGATCATTTGAAACAACATCCTTATTTTCCTCCAAGCTTATGTCATTGATCCATAGGCCCATCCATATTACCAACCTATAATCAAGCTCTCACTTGTGTTGTGAGCTCCTTTTAGGTGGGCACTGCACATTCTAAACAATGATTCCTTGCAACAATGCAAACCTTCATTTCTCTCTATTAGAATTTATTTTTCCCTAAACTCCATGCTTGCTCACCCACTGTATGAGGAAAAAATCAAACCACATCAATTTTTCAGGTGGAATTGACACATCCATTGGAAAATAAGTGGATGACACATTACATTGTAGTTTTTGAACCAATGCTTTAGACTCCACAACCATCTACATGATGGAAATTGACAAAAAAATATGAAACAAAATCCTCCCAATGAGCCATGGATTTCCATCCAAACACAAAAAATACAATCCTTGAGGGATCCAAACTTTTGTCTTGACCACATGAATCCATGTAGTTAAAAACAATTCCATGTTGATTTTATTATGTAACTATAGGCAAGTAGGACTGCAAAGATGAATTCAGTAGAGCTTCACCATTGTGACAAAAAAATGGTGTTATATTCATAGCAGTTAAAATATGTAGTGAATAATTATCCACAATTCCATTTATAGTGTATTCATTAAGAAAACCAAGAAAATTGTCATTGGAATTTTTAGTACATTGTTTTGTTACTTCATAGCCGCAATCTATATTTTCTGGACCAATTATAACAAGTTTCAGTTTGAATCGTAGAAATCCTACTTGAATATCCTTCATTCAAATCACTAGTCCTCATGGTTATTCACATCATAGCTACTCAAAGATCCTATAACTTAAACTGACTTCTATATATTTCCTCACTTATCATTGATTGTAAGGTTATCTAAAACTTCAATATTTTCATTGGTAGATTATTTTACATTACCAAGATTGCTCCTAAGGGGCTCTAACACTTCAAAGGGATTGGATAGATAGTCATTGTCCCTATAGGATGTAAAATGAGATTGATCATGGATTAGAGATATACCATAATTAAGATTTTTTTCCACTTTAATGACCAAACAGGTTGGGCTGTCAACAACAATTAGGGGAATTGAATAGATAATCTATTGTATAGAAGCATATAACATATTTTAGACAATATGTACTCTAGTTGAACTCTCCTAAATTTGCAACCATCTATTCTATACAATGATTCATGCTAGTCATTTACATAAGAAACATAAGGCCCAGAAAATGAGGCCCTAAGCATATTGATGTGCACATGAACAACATAAAAGTTGTATATATGAAATCCATTTATCTCTCCACTCATGTAAGATGACAAATTTAGTTTTTCAAAAAATATTACTCTCTTGTTCAACTTTCCAAACCACCGATTCTAAAATCATTTTAGTGAAATTGTAAGAGTATTAGGAGCCTTGTGGACGATAAGTTGTTTCCATGCCTTGTAAAAAGCAATCACATGAATTTGAAGTACCATAGACTTTTAGGAGTGAAGAAAAAGACCCCATTGGCCTACATAGGATATTTTCCTTCACACCTAAATTCCTGGTAGGTGTGCAGGGGAAACATATTAATACTCCTTTTCAAACCTGTGTCAAGAGTCCTAGGAAGCCAACATTTTAGACATTATCCTAGGTTAATTCCATATCTTAATATTAGTGAAGGCACATTTTTGGTAAATCCTATACGAGTGTTTGCTGATATAGATGATATTGTTTGCTTGACAACAATAAGTTTATAAAGTCACTCTAGCACTGTAAACTATCTACATGAGTTGACCGACTTCTACTTGATCTTTGGACCAAGGATCCTAGCCTATGGACACCTAGATTTGATGCATTTCTTTAACTAGAACTTCCAAATCTACTTCCAGTTTGGAAAAAATGTCTATTTTGTCTAGATACATAATTTATATAACCAAAAGGTTATATTTCTATACTTGCAGCACAGTTTCTAGTGTTTTTAGAAGACAAAGACATGCATTCACCTGGTTTTGTATATAATTATGATTTCCTAGAATAAGTGTTAACATTTGATGGAACAAGAAGAACTTCCCCTGTACCTTCTTGATTACTTCTATTGGTTGGAACATAAGACCCAACTGTTGTTAATGAGAGTAAGTCATTGCAAGAGGGTAGTAAAGCCAATGATGGTTCATTGGTCATTATGCATCTTGCAGCAATTCCTTAATTTTGTCCACGTTTCTTATTTTTCTGAAGAGTGACAGTGATCACTACTAGCATTCCCTTCACCCCAAAGAAAACATGGAGCAAGTTTATCAAATACAGTGTAGAGTGATTCTCATGGGGGTAATGGTGAAAGGAAACATTACACAAAAATGTCGTGGATGGGGAAAGTCCCTACATGCTACAGGCCTTTTTTTGCAGAGACCACCAAATCCTCTTTCACATCAGCACATGACCCTAGATTAGGATTAACTTTATTAGGATCTCCATCCAATACCCAACAATCGTTCACTACTATTCTGAGTGAGGGAGCACACATCCCTTGGCTTCGAGTGATACAAAAGAGGGCGCACTGTATTTTTAATGAAGACTACATCTATGAGGAGGGGCACACTCAACCATGGTGACTATCACTGATTGAAGGGGTTTATCATTTCATAGGGGAAAGGAAAGACATAGTGTTGTGTATGAATATTAGCTAAGGGTGCACCATTGGGAACAAATTACTGTGTGAGATATATTCTACAACAGTGTATTATTCTTCCTTTCTATGCAAACTGCTACAACAGTATTCAAGTTTTAGACACAATCTACATTCCCTTAATTTACTGTTGGGCGTTCTTTAAGAAGAGTGGACTATGAACAATCAATTTCAGACCATTATACAATCCCATATTGAAGGTGGAATATTGTTCCTCGTTTACTTCTATGCTACCACAAATATCTTGTATTTATGATCATATACAACATTATAATGATGAGAGGTGTTTATGTTGGTGTTTCTTCCATTTAACTTGGCCATTTATACATTGTTAAGATATCTACAGGATTGGGACTGAGTATATTCACATATGAGTTTAGTTAATTCTTGTATCATGCTATTGTGATTTAAATTGTAAATTAAATTAGCATGTACAGGAATCGTGTGCACTACCATAAGTATCTTGGAATGGACCCTTTCTCACGCTAAAAAAATGCAAAAATAAGACTTTCATAACTTAAGAAATCTACAGGAAGTATAAAGTAGTTAGCCATGAAAGTGTTTGAAAAAATGTACATTGTAGATCTACATAAGGTCACATTCCAAAATAGTGAGTGAAACCTTAAGCGACAACAATTTGAGAAATAAGTATTTGGCCAAACTCTGTAGCCCTTGCTTCATAAAATTTTTGGGGAACATTTTCATATCCATTGGATTAGGAACATCACACCAAATATTGTAAATTGTAATGATGCCAAAGAAAGATCATTTTTTTAGAGTCATTGTGTTATTTTTTCTTAACAAACTTTTGGTATTTGAACACCTTCACCAAGATTCCAATGGAGGGAGGGTGGAAGGTGAGATTGCATTCACTACTTTTAAGATGTATAGTGTGGAGGGGGTGTTGCATTGTTTAATTGAGTTATATTAGTCCTAATGTCCTGTAGTACTATGTCAATATGGTTAGTCAAATTGTCTATCTATGAACCCCACCCTTGAGAAAGAGTAGTTGCAAGAAATTTTAAAATGTTGCTCTTCTTTAAACCATAAAACTGGGTCACCCTTTTAATATAATCATCAAGCTTCGAGATATGTGAAGCTATTGTTGAAAATTAACATGTATATAAAATTTAATAGCAGTAACAGCCTTTTAAGCTAGAAAACTTTAAGAGGAGTAATACTAATATTATTGCAGAAGTAAATTAAGCAACCATCCACAAAATTGAACACAAAATTTTTTCACGGGGAAACATTTAAAGGACAAAAACCCCAAAACAATTAGTAGTCCATCCTTTAAATGAGATGACTGAGTTTTTACATGAGAATATAAAATATAGATCTTTACATCAAGTCTTGCAGACCAAAAACGCCTTGAAAATTGATTTTCCTTTACCTGTCTATAGCCACCAGTCTTCCTTGATCAAATCTCAACCATCAGGTGCTGCTGGTGATTTCTGGAAGCTACAACGTTCATGGAAAATTAAGAAATCAACCTCATCCTTCCTGGTTTATACCTTTGTATGCTATAGTATGCTAATGCAGACCTTGATAGTGGTTGTCGTGACCTATAGATGGCCTAACAAGGCTGCTGGACATAGAAGAAATCCCTAGCCGGGGCTCGGGTAGGCTGAGAGTGGACCTAGTAGGGTTTTCGTGAACTGTAAGAGGATTAGTTAGGGTTCTGGTGAGTTTTAGCAGACCCTAACAGAGCTTAGGTGGCATGTAACCAAGTGTGGGCAGCAGTGGAAGAACATTAGAAAAACTATCATGAGCCTAACAAGACATGAACCATTCACTTGATAAAAATTGCAGCTTCCTTCAAGAGTGATAATTAGACTGTCACACGAGAGAGAGAAAAGATACTAGCAGAGAACCTCACAAATTTTCTCATAGATGATAAGATCAGATGATTATTATAACGAATGAGAATAATCTTAATTTATAGTTCACCAATGGAGGGTGATTCCACAAAAATAGGATACCATCTTTTGATCATTTTAATTTTTTGATCTTTTTTGGTCCATTAATCTTTTAATATTTTGACTATTGACTTTTAATCTTTTATGGCCCATTAATATTGTGACCATTTGACTTTTAATCTTTTGATCTTTTTACTTTTAATATTTTATGGTCCAGTAATATTTTTAATCTTTTGACCATTTGTCTTTTAATCTTTTGATCCTTTTACTTTTAATATTTTATGGTCCATTAATATTTTGACCATTCGACACATGGTCCTTTACTTAGAGGGTACTTGGATCAATACTGAGGATGTTTGGAATCTCAAAGGGTTTCTTGGTTCTTCAAGTAGTTCTATGACCACAACAAGTCAACTCGAGAGTTCTTCTTGGTATTCATTACAACTCAAATTACATCATCACAATTAAGGAGTATTATTAAATGTTTTAACTTGTTTTCCTCATTGACTCCACGGTCATGTGCTAAGTATTTCAATAAGGGTTGGCTAGTCCCTTGAGAAGGTCCCATATCCCATTGATCAAGGAGAGGAGAACATTACTTGCCTAGATCTCATCTAGGGATTTTAGTGTTGACCCGGTAACTCACTAAGTGCCTCAACCCCAAGCTACATTAAGTTGACCCAATGTCAACTACTTGGTAACTAACCAATTGCATTAGTCCCATACTGCATTGTTTTGATCTTCATTCCCAGACTAAGTCAAGATTGTCAATTTCCTTGTAACTGACCAGGTGCCTCCATTATCCTAGAGAATGGCTCTCAACTCCAGGATGAGCTTCAGTCCCAGACTGAATCAAATCTTTGGTAACTGACCAGGTGCTTCCATTCTCCCATAGAATGGCTCTTGATGCCGCTCAAAAATAAATATTTATGTGCTTCTCTTTTTTCTTTTCGCATAATGAAATTTGCTCTGTTTTCTTACCCCTGACGTTTATTCTCTATGTTTTGCACTCTGCATCTTATTCCTTCATTTTCCTATTATGGTTGATAATAGATATATCAATTTTTTCATCTTGAAACCTTCAAATATTCCCAACTTTTAACTATGTCTAATCTTCAAACTTGCAAACATCTCCTACCATCCTTATGCATTATTACACCCTTTTTAATTTATGTTTCTTATTTTGCTTGAAACATTCCAACCCTTTTTATGTTCTTGTCATTCTTAATTTTTCATGAACATGGCTAATATGCTTCAGAATTACTACAAAACTTTACGATGTTTTTTCTTGTTGCAGTTTCAAGGTTGAGATCTGTTTCAATGCAGAGCAATAAAAGTGCATAAAAGGACACTTTGACCTACCATTTGCCCCATATGGTCAAAGTCTTTTCCTATAACATAAAAAATCACATTTATCCTTGTTGACATGATCTCATGTTGAGATTAAATAGTGGATTTTATAAGCTACCCAGGAAACCTTTACATTTGAAATTGCAACTAGAAGCAGCCCTCTAAAATATTACTAGATATCTCTCAGGTCTCCAATCAGAAATGGTTTCTAACCCAGGATTGGGAAAATATGTGAACACCATTCAATATAAGGCATCATTCTATTCTGTGTTATCAACTTGTAATATTTTAAATTAAAACTCTCAAATAATATGCAATATTGGCTTAGAATAACACCATAGGAAAAGGATGTTGAGGATGGCCCCATGGTGTATTGGTAAATGCATTGATAATCTCCCTCACCCCTTATTAAAGTGGGTTTGTACAATATAATGTTGGAATTTGTAGTTCCCCATTGACCCATCAAAAATGAAATTTAGTAATAAAGAATAATAATAATAAAACCACCATAGAACAAGGATCTTAAAGTTTCCTTTTGTATTTCCAAATAGACAGAATTAACATGGAATATTAGAACAAGCCTAGGCACCCACTGGTTCCAGTTATTCTTTGTTTGTAAAATTAATTTTGATTTGGACGAGGCCAACTACAAGTCCTAGGTGATTTTGACATCACAGAAATGCCCCTCATAACACAATTGCTTAGCTGAAGGACAATTGTAAGTTATTATAGGCAGCATTTCGAAACTAACAAAATGAATCTCCTTATCTAAGACTTACTTTAATACTTGATAATATCTACCAACCTACTACAAAGAGAGTTTTTCGTGGGAAAATGCCAAATATTCATGTAAAAACAATTGAGAAATATTTAAAATGCTTTTATGTTTGTCTTGACACCCAGAGCTTGGGTTCATTCATGTCTTCTGACCTCTTAATATCATATCTGCATTAGCCGTTTAAAATAAGGCTCATGTTATACATGTAAAGTGAATAGCCAAAGACTACTTATGAAGCTTGTAATTTTAGGCAAGTTTGAGTCACTTAATGTTTAGATGGATACAGTTTCTAGTTCACTAATACATTATATATACATAGATCTACATTATATATACATAGATCTGTATGCATTTCTCCATGGACATATCATACATGGAACCCTTTCCACTTATCATCAAGTTGATATATTTCAGTGTGATATTAAGTACTCATATTAAGCATTCTTACTAATTTTACTTTGAATATAACAACCCAAACATGGTCCACTTGGGGTCAGAAAGAAATCCTTTTAGAAAATGCAATAGAATAATAATTAGAATTTAGAACAAATGATCTAAACTATTCTACAGAGTTACCAAAGAGAACGTGATAGATTAAACATCACTCTTGCATTTATATGGTACCTTTGTGTGCACTAACCAAGCAAAGCAGCAGATAAGTCCAAATCTAACTCTAAGAGTTTGTGAAGCCATCCATCAAAATATCCACATAAATCAATCTAATATGAAAAACCAAAACAAAAAAGCAACACCAAAACAAAAAAGTAACACCAGTGAGTTCAGTGCATATTGGGATAGCAATAAATTCTATAAGAGACCGATATTCGTTGATTCCAAATTTTATAGGAAAAAATACTATCATTACATGTAAAATATATCTTGAAGAAGAGATACAAGTACAACCAAGTAGCCATATAAATTTTTCCAAACAAAGATCTTCATTTCTAGCATAGATCCTATAGATCCTAGTTCACTGTTAAAAACAAATTATAGACATTCCCGGGGCATACCATACAAACTGATTTCCCAAGAAAAGTCTTCGTTATTCACTAAAGGGACGAGAATGCCCAACTCTAGTAAACAATTTGTTCATACAAATTATTTCCTTCTATGATGTTCCCTACTAAAACTGGGTTGGTTTTGAAGCTTGGCTACTGGTATAATCTGATTTGTAACTTTCGTCGAACACTTTTTCAACAATGTTATTAGACTGGTGTAGGTTTCTGTCTCAATCAAGTCTGGTCTTTGAGCTTATTGCTCGTGTGAGTTTGAGGTTGGTCTTTTGTCAAACACTTGACTAACTTGCTTGGTTTAGATTCTAAATGGTATTTGTTTTGCATATTTCAGTTCACCATATGTAAACAATCAATAGTATATTTTTAATCCCAAACGTCATATATTATTTCATGAACTCAAAGAGAAACTTTATTAAATATCTCCCCTTCACAAACAGAGAATAAGCATCAATATAAAAGTCATTACAAGAATGAAATTAGATCTGATTATATTTTAAATTTGACCTAAGAATAGCATTGATTTTACGACATCCCTTTTCATTTGAAGATGCACAGTATTTATAGATCTGGAGATGATTTCTTTCATCCTTGTATAGATTAAATGTCAACGTACCATTCAACAATTCAGGGCTATCTTTTATCACAGGTTATGATATTTAAGAAATATTGAATGTTATGATCTTTAAGAAATATTGAATGTTATGATCTTTTATCACAGGTTATGTAGTAACTATATTGAATGTTATGATCTTTAAGAAATACACCCTCAGGAAGTGAATGTGTCCTCCTTTCTCTAGAAGAACGATGCTAAAGACTACCTCCAATTTCTTTCACCGACTCATATACAGTGCATCCCCCTTCACTATGCAAGTCGTGTCACATAGGGAAGCAGAGTACAGTCAATAAGTTGAACACAAAGTGTATCCTCAAACTGGGGGCTCTCCAATAGTATATACTGAGATGTAATGTTCTCTTGCTTCCCTAAAATGTTCATGTACAACGTGCCTTCTCCACAGTGCAACTCGTGCCCCTCAAACCAGGATTGCACCTTTCCCTAAATTCCCACGTTTTGTCTTACCAGTGTACCCCCAACTTAGTGTGCAAAAAATGTTCTCAATCACTTTTCATCCCAGTGATTCAGTTGCATAGAGTATTGTTATCTATGCTGCAAAAATCAGGAGGGTAGTTGGGAGGTAGGAGGAGCAGCCGATATGCAGAGATCAAGGTAGAGTATTATTATCTTTTCCATAGAACTAGGGAAGGCAGTCAGGGAAGCAAGAAGAGAATTCAGGGATGCAGTGATGAAAGGTAGTCGACCCTTCATGCTGGGTAGATGTTTTGTTGTTTCTTGTTTTTTGTTTTCTTCAACTTTTTTAATTTTAATATTTGTTTTTAATTGTGTGTTTTATAAGGTTAAACATTTTAACTTTTTGACATTTTACATGAAGAAATTTTAATTTGGGATTCATGATGATGATGGTAATGATGTTTTATATATGTGATTTATTTAATATGGTTATTATGAGAATGATCTATGGCAAGGAAGATGATGACGAGGACAAGGGTGAGGACAAGGGTGAAGGTGACGATTTTTCCCTAATTTTACAAGTAATGTGAATGTTGTTGCTCAACTTCTTTGTTTATGCTCTAGTGTTATTGGTGTTCAAGCGGCCTTAGATTCCTCTGAAAAAGAAATGTCTAATGATAAATCCGCAAATCAATTTGGGGATCTTCTGTATTTTTAATGAGAGAAGAAACTAGATCCATTTAAAGTATATAGTGGTGATGTGTAGAAGGAGCAAATTGAAATTTCAGGTTCTATGTTCACTTATTAGAGAAATAGGAGTCTTGATCCTAGTGGTCGAATCCCAGGATTGAAATGCAGTGACCCTTTCTCATATGGGGATTTGATATCAAGAGTTGTAGAGACCTGTCAAGATTTCATAATGGAATCCAAACATTGTAAAGTAACAACAAATTTGAGGATATTTGTTACATGGTAGAAATTTGAGAATCCTCGTTGGCATGGAATCAATTCTCAAAATGTTTTGAGATTAAAAAATCTTTAGTAATAATTTTCAACATTCCATAAATAATGTGTCGATAATACTCTCGTGACCATTGCAATGTTACCTAAATTTGCACTAAATGAGCTTCTTGCTTTCAAGTCTATCGATTTTTTGGGTGCCCTCAAGTGGCATTCTTCGATCACTTTAGGCATGCGTTGTGTTTGGATCAGTGCTCGCATTCACTCTAGTGCTCTCGTTGTTAGGGTACCCCCCAACTCCTTTAAAAAAAAGCAAGGTTGAGTTATTGATTGAATTTGGTCATTCATAAATATAAATATTAAAATTATATATCATTAAATTTATTTTTTTCTTATAGGAAATAGTTGTGGCATAACACCCTACTTTTCATGTCTTCATCCTTGGTACCAATCCCTTGTTTATAATACATTTAAATATTTACCATATAATACTCATATTCAAAATAGTTATGCAAGAAAATGGTTACAGGCCTCGAGCAAAGGATATGATTTCTTAAGGATCATAGAACTCTTGCCAATTCCCCTCATTCTCTCCAAAATAGCTTGGCCATATTTGTGCGATTGGAATTTAAACCCATACAAACCACAATCTATACTAAATATCTTTGACTTACTTTCCAACAATAAAACTGAGTTCTCCTATACCCAATTCCGCAACTCTCTCTCACCCACTCTTTTGCCGTAGAATTTCCCTGCTAGAGTACTATCCATAATTTTTGGGATGCAAAAAATAGGAACATCCATTCCAACTTTGATGGATACCCTTGACCCTTTCGTTTTCACCATGTTTCATTTTTTTATATCAATGAAGGAGGCTTGCCTACTGTAAGTTATTAAATAATAACTTGACTCCCAATAAAACCTTTAGAACCCACTTCAAAATCTTGATTCATATGAATGTAGTGATGGTAGAATGAGGGATACCATGAATAATGAGAGGGAATGAAAATATTTGACCTCACTTGATGCAGATATGGAGTAAGCCCTTCCTGGATATGCTTTCTCTTATTACATTAGAACCTTGGAGTCGCTAAAGACAGGAGGAGAAGTAGATTATAGTATTTCTTGATTTGTGCAAAGACATGCCACCATGATTGAAGACCAAACCATTAAGGGCTATGATTTCCCACTCCCTCCTATAATTTTCCAAAGACAGAACGATCACTTCTGCCTTGAAATTCCTCCTCTCTAATGAAAATAAACGAATCAGAGAGAGGGTCGTCTGAATAATCGGCCAGTTGAAGATCCTTGCGAAGGGATTGTTCCATTCTGAACAACCTTTAAACCCTATATGACTTTAGAACCTAACCTGCTACAGTCATCATTCTTGAATCACAAATTCCCCTCCCTTATTGGATACCCCAAATGCCTTGTTACTGCATTTGATAATGTAATCTATCTTCTAGGATTTATCTTAGAAGACATGGATATGCAGGAAATACTAGCAACAATAAAATAGGTTGTAACCTCCATAGAAATATGATACATGTGCACGAGGGATGCAGTATTCATGAGGAAGAAAAAACCTTTTAATCCTCATCATCACATATGTCATCATCGTCATCATTGTTTTCATCTTTGTCATGACATCACCTAAAACTCAACAACAATATTGTTGAACCAAGTAGGATTTAAAATAGTAGGAAAAATATCCAACAATCCCACTTCCTCCCATTTGTGGATAGAAAGGTCAAAAATTCCATCCAACTAAGAAACTAGTCCCCAAACCTTTGAAGCACCGATAAAGAGGTTTATTTTTCCACCCAAAAATAGTAAAACTTGATCCTAGAAATCTCTCCTATCTAGATAGGGACCATATGCATTAAGAAAAAGGATTTATTTTCCTAATTCCATATGTAAACTTCTAGACTTCCATCATATCAATTAATCTCCCAATATACCACTTAGGACAAGAGTGGCAAAGTCCCAACCATAGAGATTTCTTTTGGGATCTCTGATTAACCTACCACCATTAATCATTGTTTATTGGAGAAAAATAATGTCAAGGCTTTGTGGTGTGATGAGGCACTTTAGAGAAAACAGTTTGGAGGGATTGGTTAACCCTCACTAGTTTAGGGAAAGAATCATTCTGTATTTTGGCCTCTAAGCAATTTTCAAGAGATAATTACTAACATGAAATTATTTCATTGCTACATAGATGTTGAGACTTGGACAAGAATAATTTCCACCCTTAGAGAAAATCCTTTAGAGAGAACTCCTCAAGTGATCCTAGGACCCAAACCAAACCCTTAGAAGTGTCTAAGGTATTTTTTCTCAATACCTCAGATTGTACTTTAGTCTCCTTGATGGATCCTCCTCATCCTGCAAATGTTTTTTTTCAAGGTCACCACATAGATTATATGTTCCGTAAAAGGAGATTGGAACATAAGAAGGGTATTTCTTACAAGGGGGAGGGAAAGGGTAGCTGAGGGATGATGGGAATTTATACCCTAGAGACTATATACGAAGTCTACAATCCCTCTAAATTATTTTTTGTAGGGAGATTCCCATCCTAGTAGTATTCAAGGTCCTAAATTTTAAATTATTTTATGAGTGAAGAATAGGAGAGGGAAATCTGACACAGACCAACATATCTACTCCTAAAAAGTTAGCATGAGTGAGGGAAAGAATATTAAAAAAAGAGATGGATATAGTGAAGTAACTTGAGTTCAATGTCTTGGTGGA
Organism: Pseudotsuga menziesii; assembly: GCA_001517045.1. Taxonomy (NCBI): domain Eukaryota; kingdom Viridiplantae; phylum Streptophyta; class Pinopsida; order Pinales; family Pinaceae; genus Pseudotsuga; species Pseudotsuga menziesii. The sequence continues at coordinate 19,084 of LPNX010341122.1, forward strand.
AATGTATTTACAATTTCAACCTATGACCACCCCATGAGCATTGGTTGTTGCTTATAGTTATTAGTACCACAAAACTTGACCACAACTAGGTGTCGTCTATAACCCAATGATAACCTTGATAACCTACCAAGATCCTTATATACATTATTGAAACACATGGTCAATAACATTAGTTTGAAGTGGAAATACACTTTCACATAATGACATCATGATTTCTAGATGGTATTGTGAATTTACAAAAAAATGTTGATATTTTATAATTCATATTTTTTGCTTAAAGACGTGGAGTGGACCATAAAGAGATGCTCCCAAGTAGTTTAAGAACAACTTTGAGTTCATAGAGTCAAATGACTAAGAGATGAGGTGGAGAAAGGATCCATCAATTATGCATAGGAAATCCTATGGACTATTAATAAAAAATGATCTACTACCCCATCATCTCACTATGATTGCATTTAGTACTGAGATGACCTACATCATTTTAGGTTCCTTGTAGGCCAAGGGTATAGGTGGGCCTCCATCAAAAAGTGGAAATATTAAGTCCTCATTAATGTTACAAATTTACCTATCGGTACAACAACAAGGATTTGTGTTATAATCAACTTCAATAATATCCCCATGCCTATAATTATAATAGAGAATATTGATCATACCACCATGTCATATCATAGCATTATGAGGTCCATGGATGAAGTAAGATTGAAATTTTTTAAGAAAGTACTCCACAATGTAAATGAAGGGGAAGAGGTTCCTCTCCCAAATTATATCATGTTTATCATTTTATGCTAGCAAAATGCATCATTGGAAGAAGTATACATAGGGGCTAGAATTGAATAGTTCATATTGGATACATCACCCTGCTACGATGACCATGAAAAAATCTATAATGATAGGTTCAATATGGAAGAAGTTCATTATTGAAGAGATGCTAACAAATGAAAAATATATGGATATAGTGAAGTCACTTGAGGGAAATGTCTTGGTGGAAATGTATTTACGCTTTCAACCTATGACCACCCCATGAGCATTGGTTGTTGCTTATAGTGCCACAAAACTTGACCATAAATAGGTGTCGTCTATAATCCACTGATAACCTTGATAACCTGCCAAGATTCTTGTATACATTATTGAAACACATGGTCAATAACATTAGTTTTAAGTGGAAATACACTTTCACATAATGACATCATGATTTCTAGATGGTATTGTGGATTTGCAAAAAAATGTTGATTTTTTATAATTCATACTTTTGATTAAACACGTGGAGTGGACCATAAAGAGATGCTCACAATTAGTTTAAGAACAATAGAACAATAAAAGAATGAAGGAAAGAGAACACTACTAGAAGAAAACATTGATAAGAAAAGTGGCATGGGAAAGAAATCATGGCTTAACATGGATCATGAACAACTTTGGAGTCCGTTTAGTCAGATTACTAATAGATGAGGTGAAGAAAGGATCCATCAATTATGAATAGGAAATCCTATGAAATATTAATGAAAAATGATCTACTACCCCATCCTATCACTGTGATTGCATTTAGTACTAAGGTGACCTGCATCATTTTAGGTTCCCTGTAGGCCAAGGGTATAGGTAGGGCTCCATAAAAAGTGGCAATATTAAATCCTCATTGATGTTACAAATTCACCTATCGGTCCAACAACAAGGATTTTTGTTGGAATCAAATTCAATAATATCCCATGCCTATCATTACAATAGAGAATATTTATCATACCACCATGTCATATCCTAGGATGTATAGAGTTGATTCCCATTCTGAGGTCCGTGGATGAAGTAAACTTGAACAATTTCAAGAAAGGACTCCACAGCGTAAATGAAGGGGAAGACATTCCTCTCCCAGCTTAGATAATGTTTATCAATTTATGCTAGTAGAATGCATCATTTGAAGAAGTATACATAGGGGTGACAATTGAATAATTCATATTAGATACATCACCTTGCTGCAATGACCATGAAAAAAATCTAGAATGATAGGTTCAATATGGAAGAAGTTCATTGTTGAAGAGACTCTAACAAATGTAAAAGATATGGATATAGTGAAGTCACTTAAGGTCAATGTATTGGTGGAAATGTATTTACACTTTCAACCTATGACCACCCCATGAGCATTGGTTTCTACTTATTTCCCATTGATAGTGCCACAAACTTGACCACAACTAGGTGTAGTCTGTAACCCACTGATAACCTTGCAAATAATCAATTCTAGATTTGTTTTTAGATTCTACATAATGTATCTATATTGAAGTGTAGAGTCAATTGATCAAGAAGGTAGGGTAAATCCAATATGAGGAGGTATAAAAAAACTTATAGTGATGGATGTGGAGAAATCCTCCTATTGGAGCATGAGTGCAATCCATTCCCAAGTAAATTATACTAAATCTCACAACACATAACCCAGACTTAGTTGGAGCTTCTTTTACACCGATGATTTAAGGCTTTGAATTCAAGCTCTTTTGTCATTAATTATTTGTGTATTGCATAAAATATTCTCCATTATAAGCTCCACCTTCCTAGATATCATGTTATAGTGAGTATCTATTACGACCTTTACCAAAACATCCATCATCAATGCCATATCTTCTAAAAAGCTTTGCTAGAATTTGTTATCCATGTAGTGATGATATTTCATCTATTAAAAATCTATTGGTTAGCATGAGAACACAAGAACTATATATTAGGGTATTTTGGATTCATGAAAAGGGGGAGTGTTCAAAACAAGTGGAGCATGTGGCTAACACCTTTACTGCTAGAGTAAATTTGAACTAGGTGAGGTATCTCGCCAATGATATATTGTAGAACACATTGAATGCACATGGCCAAAACTAATATTTGTGCTATAGAAGTTTCTTAGGTTCTTGAAAGGGGTAGATCTAGCAAGTATTCCATTCTTGTAGTGGGATACTTATTCTTGAAAGAGATGCTCCCAACTAGTTTAAGAACAATAGAATAATAAAATAAAAAAGGAAAGATAACACTACTAGAAGTAAGCATTAATAAGGAAAGTGGCATGGGAAAGAAATCATGGCTTAACATGGAGCATGAACAAATTTGGAGTCCATCGTCTCACTGTTAACGGAGCATGAACTATTAATGAAAAAATATCTACTACCCCATCCTCTCATTGTGATTGCATTTAGCACTGAGGTGACCTGCATCATTTTAGTTTCCTTGTAGTACAAGGGTACAAGTAGGCCTCCATAAAAAAGTGGCAAGATTGAGTCCTCATTGATGTTACAAATTCACCTATTGGTCCAACAACAAGGATTTGTGTTGGAATCAACTTCAATAATATCCCCATGCATATCATTATAATAGAGAATATTGATCATACCACCATGTCATATCCTAGAAGTATAGTATTGATTCCTATTCTGAGGTCCATGGATGAAGTAAACTTGAACAATTTCAAGAAAGGACTCCACACAAGAAAGTGATATCCATACTAGTCCCAACCATACCAACTCATGGGGAAAGGTCCTCAAAGCCTTGAGAATTCATGTTTAACTCTCAAATAAATGAAGTGAAACCTTTAAGAGTTCCATAGGGCAATAGAGGGTAGTGTTCTATGCCTTGTTGGGTGATAAATGTGATCTACCAAATAACATTATAATTTGTAGTTGAACCATCTATCAACTCTATGTAATCATTCCCATGCAACACTGATTGATTGTTGCACCCAAGTCCAAAAATTAATGCATGTCCCTTCATCATAGATACCACACCACATGGGAGATTTGAATGACTAAATATCACAACCACTTCACCATATCTACCACACCACATGGGAGATTTGAATGACTAAACATCACCACCACAAAAGTGTGGATAAAATCTACAACCTATTTTAGAATGTTAGGTAAATTGTATGATAAGACCTTAAAAAATCCCTTGCTACATAGCCTAGGTTTCTAGAATTTCATAGTCTAATGGTTATCAAATTAAGCACCAAACAAATGTATACATTCTATTTTTTCGATAGCACTTTGTTGTGACAACTATTTTATAAAAAATTTACCCTGATAATATTTTTTCGGATAAAGCCAAAAAAAAAATACCAAATTAACTAAAATTTGCTGGGAAAAATATATGGGCTACCTTTGAGTTGCCACATCGACGGGCCTATTTTTTTGATATCACTGTGTTGTGACAACTATTTTATAAACTTCTTACCCTTGTAATATTTTTTCGGAAAAAGCCAAAAAAAACTACCAAATTAACTGAAATTTGTGGGGGAAAATATATGGGCTGCCTTTGAGCTACCACATCGATGGGTTAGCTATTGATCTGAGCTGATTTTCAGGTGCAAGATACCATTTTTTTGGCACAACATGTTTCCTTTTTCCTCTGGCTCACGCAACGATATGATCCTGGGTTTTGGTTTGGTGTATTTTGGTTACAATGTTCAAATAGAATGCGGGAAAGGAGAAGATCAAATTCAGGTAGACGAAATCGCTGGTGGAGGTAAAGGTTTTGGGGCACAGTCGAGGGCACTGAATCTACAAATTTGTTGGAACAATCTCTCTTTGAGGTATGGTTGGAAAACACTCTATCTCTATGTTGTGTTGTGCACTCATTTTATAATACTTGAGGGCACTCTTTAACTATATGCTATGAATTAAGCTAAGAAGCTATTGATAACGGATATTGATGTTTTCATGGTGATAATTATTATGATCCATGAGGGTCTGGGGGCTTCTCTTTAGAAATAGCAGAAAATGTGCAAATTTTAGGCTCTATAAGCAAATTATTGTGCTATTGTGCTCTTCATGATATTTTCTCTTGGCTCATGACAGTTTGGATTTTTTTGGTCCAATTAAGGTCATCCCTACAAGGTTCTGAAATATGACTTTATCTCCTAGTAACCAAATTTTCCAGTATATGAATTTCGGTATTGTCATCCAGAGCCTTTCGAGGGTTGGCTTCTTGGAAAAGTTTCCTTTGTATTATTGCTTCCAGTGAATAAACATTTAACTCTAATTAGAAAATTTGGCATAATAATTTTGTAAGCCTTTGTATAGAAGATCTCAAACTTGATTAGCAAAATGACGGTCAAAGAACTCCATTATCCCCCTCTTTTGAATATTTTTTGCAGCGAGCGATTTATTTTGTGCTGTGATCCAACAAAAGGTATTTATTTTGGTGAGTGAGACCCTTTACCATATATGTTTCCAAATTCAATTTTGAAGTGTATTGATATGCTTGGAGTAGACATTGATAGCTTGCTTTGATATAATATTTTTGGCTACCCCAACATCGAACATTTGGAGTTGTCAATTTGATGGAAGCACAGCCTGAGAGATTTTTGAATAGAGTTGAAGCTTGTGCTAAGAGAGGATTCAAGGTTGAGAGGTGTTTTTAGCCCTGTCATTTCCCTAAGGTAAACCATGATGAGAAATCAACCAATTTTTCTACACCATTGTTGATGCCCCAATTTCGGAATTCTTGTATATTCCATTCTGAACTTTATGAAATTTTTGGCTATTTTCTTAGATAATGTTTTGGAGCTAACTAAGATAAAATTTGATAAATTGTTAAAGAAGAAAGAACTAATTTGATAATGGTGATTTTACCTATCGGGTTGAGCCAATGGGTGCCTCTATATTAAATTCTTGTTGCCATATTGTTTATAACTAGAATCCAAGCTTGAGAGATAATATTATGAAATGAACTTGGCATGCCAAAATAAATGAAAGAAGTCCATTTATCAAAGTAGATAATAAGATAATAAGATAATTTTATTGATGTCCGTTAATAACCACAAAGTAGGTCAATGGGACTGTCAGTTACAATGATGCTCGTGCATGTGGGAGGACCAAACGATCTCCCTTAAAAGAAATACAATACAAGAAGTAATATAGAAATGAAGTAGAAGTGTACAAAGAGAGCTGGGCTGAAGCATGGGAGAGCTCTCGCCTCAGTCTCAACACTGTAACATCTCAGAATTCTGAGATGAATTTTCTTCAAACAATTTATCAAACCCTAGCATGTTTTACCAACTGGAAGATGAGAACAAGTTGCTTGGGAAAAACTTATTTTGATTCTCAGAAATTGCATACCTAGAGTTCTTCCTAGAATTTGTCTTCTCACTTCCCAAACAAGCTAGAACAAATTAGGGCTGCCCAAAACTATTTAGGGCTATCTGTGAGGAGAATGAGGCTTCTTGAAACCTTTCCGAGGATCACATGTATGCCCAGGAAAATAAAAGCCCGAGATTTATGTTAGTAGTTTTAGGGCTGCCCGAATATGAGAGAGAACTGCTTGAAGTTAGGTTGATGCTGTTGTTGCTACTGGCCATGTGGAGAAGGGATAGGAACCCTAGATCATGAGAGAAATGTAAGATGATGTGATGCCATAGCTAGTAAATCCACCATGCTAGGGAATAATCAAACTAGAGGTACTCACTTGCCAAAACCAGTGAAATTATTCAATGGAGCAGCTCACATAAAAATGAATTGTAAGTGAACTTCATCTATAGCCTTTCAGTCACTTGAAGTGGTCCTTACAAATAGGAATAAATAATAGTGTTTTATTCTTTTTCTTGTTTACCCTTTTTATTTTGACCTTTAGTGGTACTAAGGACCTCCTTGTAGTTCTACTTTCACTTCTTTTGATACAAGAGTATTTTTGTATTTGTACTATAGCCTCTTAGTCTTCTTTAAGTGTACCGTGGTCAATGCAAGTGGTCTTCATGATCCTTCATTCCCACTCAAAGTACATCATCATAAATAGAGAGAACTACTAATGATTTTATCTTGAACACCTTGTGCCACTAAGATAGGGTATTAGGCGTCTTAACCAAGGGTAGCTAATCCTTGGAGAAGGTCACACAACCCATAGATAAAGCATAGGAATGCCTCACATTCCCAAACCCGGTCTAGGGCTTATAGTGATGTCTTGGTAAGTGACTAGGTGCCTCATCCCTAGGTTGCATCAATTGACTGAATGTCAAATACTTGATAATTGACCAAGTGCCTACATTCTCCCAGATAATGGCCCTCACCCTTAGGCCGAGTCCCCTAGTGCTAGACTGGTTCATCTTCCCGATAACTAACTAGGTGCCTCCATTCAAAGAATGGCCACTTAACTCTAAGATGAGTCCCCTAGTGTTATATTTCTTCAAGTTCCTAGTAACTGACCAGGTGCCTCCATTCAAAGAATGGCCACTCATCTCTAAGCTAAGTCCCCCAGTGCTAGACTTTCTCAAATTCTTGGTAACTGACCAGTTTCCTGCATTCAAAGAATGACCACTCAACTCTAGGATGAGTCCCCCAGTGCTAGACTGGTTCAACTTCCTGGTAACTAACTAGGTACCTCCATTCAAAGAATGACTAATCAGCTCTAGGCTAAGTCCCCCATCGCTAGATTGGTTCGACTTCCTGGTAACTGTTAGTTTTTCAACATTAAGCTAGCATTATTAGGATCTTTAACTAAGAGAATAACAAGTACAACAATCAAACACAAGAGACAATGAACACAGTGTTTTTCCTTAGGGAAACCATAAAGGAGAAAACCTCACAACTTCCTCAGAGATAGAATTAGCACCAAAACAGTAAAATTCCCAAAATAGTAAGTGATCTCCCAACAACAGTAATCTTCTTCTTGTCTAGCCCCAATGTCTTCTCCTTCCTCAACTATGCGCTATACTTGAGTGTGGATGAATTGTATGATAAATAGAGAATCCAGTTCTCTATTTATACTAATCCTAACATGACTAAAAGCCTACCCAGACTGACCTCTACTAGGAGAGTCTAATAACCCTAGTGCCTCGGAACTGCAGGGACTTTAACCCTTAGACAATTGGAGGGTTACCCACTATGATTTGACATGACTTGTTTACATAATTGATCCTCCCGATCGGAACATTGGAGCATGGAAATATGACTCAATTACATTATAGATATATCCCGGAATAAACATCAGGTTACAATACATAAGATACATAGATGAATACATTCCGAAGTTACAAATACATCAACACTCCCTCTTAACTAGGAAGGTATTCTTTCTACACAATTTTCAGCGCTGGTCTTCTTCTCTGCATCAACTGGATCATCTTGTCATCTGATTCTTAAGTCTTCTAAGTCTTCAAGTCATCTTCATCTTCAAGTCATCATCAATCTTCGAATCTGGATCATCTCTCGATCTGGATCATCATGGGACATCATCACTGGATCTGGATCATCACTGGATCTGTATCATCACTCGATCTGGATCATCACTGGTCATCATCACTGGATCTATATCATCATTCGATCTGGATCATCATCACTGGATTTGGATCATCACTCGATCTGGATCATCATCACTAGACATCATCATTGGATCTCGATCATCACTCGATCTGGATCATCACTACTGGATCATCATTACTGGATCTGGATCATCACTCGATCTGGATCATCACTGGTGCTATCTCATGATTCTTCTCGTCACAGGAAGTTCTACAGAGCCAGCCCTTTTTCATGCTGGTTGTAAGCCTAGCCATCATGTAGTTCTTTGCCCAGCACTTACATCTGACCTACTCATCAGAAAGGCATGCCCAGCACTCACATCTGATCATGTAGGAACCAATCCTATAATCATATCAGAAAGTCCCAACACTCACATTCACCAACATGATAGGACAAAACTACTATCATATGTGAAATGGCTCTGCACTCACATCCATCAGCATGATATGACACAAACTACTATCATCTATGAAAAGGCACTGCACTCACATCCACCAGCATGATAGGACACAAACTACTATCATTTATGGAAAGGCACTACACTCACATCCACCAGCATGATAGGACACAAACTACTATCATATGTGGAAAGGAACTACACTCACATCCACCAGCATGGTAGGACACACCTACTACCATTTGTGGAAAGGCACTGCACTTACAATCACCAACATGATAGGCACACCTACTATCCTCTGTGAAAAGGCACTGCACTTACAATCACCAGCATGATAGGCACACCTACTATCATCTGTGAAAAGGTACAGAACTCACATATGATCATGTGGGAGCACATCCCTCAGTCACATCAGAATGGCTCTCAGTCCTAGATTGAGGATCACTGGTACCTCACCAGGTAGCTCCATTCAAAGAATAGTGGTAGCCCTTATATCTGACACTAAGTTGGAATGGCTTAGCACTCATATCTGACATGGGAGGAACCTAATCCTTTAGCCATGACACAATGGCTTCAGCCCTAATATCTGATCAAGTGGGAACACATCCCTCTATCACATCAGAATGGCCATGTACGCATATATGATCATGTGAGAACACATCTCATGGTCATATCAGAATGGCCATAAGTCCTAAAACTGAGTTTTCCTGGTACCTCACCAGGCAGCTACATTCCAAGAATGGCAATAGCCCTTATATATGATTATGTAGGAACACATCCTACAGTCATATCAGAATGGCTTAGCACTCATATCTGTCATGGAAGGAACCAATCCTCTCACCATGATAGAATGGCTCAGCCCTTACATCTGACCTGCTCGTTAGAATGGCTATGGATCTCAGCACTCATATCTATCATGGAAGGAACCAATCCTCTCACCATGACAAAATGGCTCAGCCCTTACTTCTGACCTGCTCATTAGAATGGCTATGGATCTCAGCACTCATATCTGTCATGGAAGGAACCAATCCTCTCACCATGACAGAATGGCTCATCCCTTGCATCTAACCATGGAAGGAACCAATCCTCTCACCATGTCGAAATGGATATGGGACTCATCACTTTCCCTTAGAGGAAATATCGATCTGGAGAACACCAAGCTTCTCCTTGAAGTACTCAAACTTCACTCTAGCCAATGGCTTCATCAATACATCAGTTATCTATTGCTCTATCGCAACATACTGGAGCTTCACAGCTCCCTTCTAGACCATATCCCTGATATAGTGATACTTGATCTCGATATGCTTCAACTTGTCATGGAACACTAGATTCTCTGACAACTTCACGCAACTCTCGTTTTCACAATGTATACAAGTAGCATCCAACTGGAGATCAAATATATCAGACAGTAGCTTCCATAGCCACACTGCCTCACAACTAGATGAACAAGCTACGACATACTCTACTTCAGCTATACTCAGTGCCACACAGGATTGCTTCCTGCTAAACCAAGAGATCACACCTGATCCCATACTAAAGCAACATCCTGAAGTGCTCTTCCTATCAATGGCACTGCATGTCCAATCTGAATCAACATAACCCTCCAGGTTAATCTTTTGATTCACATTCTACTTGAGCCCATAATCAACTGTACCCTTCAGGTACCTCAGAATATGCTTTGCAGTAGTCAAGTGAACATTTCTCGGATCTGTCAAGAACTGGCTCAAGGTGTTCACAGCAAAGTGAATATCTGGTCTCGTGTTCGTCAGGTACATCAAGGACCCAATCATCTGACGATACATCATAGCATCAACCGTCTCTGATGAAGCATCACTCAATAGCTTCAGGTTCAATGCCATAGGTGTGGCCATAGTCTTGTAGTCCATCATCCCAAACCTCTTCAAGATCTCTACTACATACTTCCCTTGTCGAAGGAAGATTCCATCTGTACTCTGCCACACCTCCATACCTAGAACGTAATGCATCATACCCAAGTCCTTCATCTCGAACTCGGCAGCAAGCTTTCTCTTTGTATCAACAATCAACCCATCTGTACCTATCACAAATAGATCATATACATATAGTAGGAGCATCACTGGGTTTCCATCTTCAACCTTGTAGTAAAGGTTGGAATCTGCTTTACTCTTGGTGTTAAGTCAGGAACTTGTTTCTTCAAATTTTATGTTTGATTGTCATTTTTATTTCAGCTTGCATATTTGCTTGAGTTTACTCTTTTACTTACTGTGGAAATTTTTAGGTTTTTAGTGAAATTTTCAATTTTTACCTTCAGATTTTTATTTAGTTTTGTTCTTTTAAGCTTTTGAAGGGTTTTTAAAGGTCATATTATTGAATAATGAGGTCACAAGTAACATCATGAGCATAGTTCAGCATTTAAACCTCATTCAAAATGGAATTACTGACAAAAAGTGCCAAAATCAGTGTTAAAATTATTCTTGTAGCGCTGGAGCCAAAAAATTACACTGGCGCGCTACAGGAAAATCGTTTTTTGCCAGAATGGTCATTTTTCAGTCCGATGTTTTGGGGATTTCACTGGGGAAATGTTAAATAAATCATTGGTCATGTTTGATATGGGTTTTTCCAAGTTTTTTTCATGTAAACAGGTGTCAGTCTCATGTAAGGGAGATTCTGGCAACTATTCTGGCAACTGGATGCAAATTTATGGAAAATGATGATAGTGAGCGAAATAAGGCAAGATTTTCGGGGAAGATGTTCTAAATTAAATATTATGGAGCTGGATATGTTTCTGTGTGTGTTCCTAAGCACAGTTAATGCACTTTTATATTTGCTCGTTTCACCACTCCTAGGAAAGCACTGTGTTGAAGTATTATCTATAAGCATAACAGGATTAATGCTTTTATTCTTTGCACTCGATTCTTTATCCACAGACTCTAATGTTGGCTCTATAGTGAATGGAATGATTCCAAGAGTAAAGCGTGAAATCCTCTACACAGCTGTGGCCCTTCTCGGTGCAAATATTATGCCTCACAACTTTTACCTCCACTCTTTGATTATTTAACTCGAGTCCATATTCTGCTTACAAGGATCAGCAATGGCGGGCAGTTTGCATAGGAATTCATTGAAGTTTATGCTGGGATTTGTCACCGTATGGACATGGATGTCACAGTTGGAAAGCAGTGGCCTGCCCTTGCCGGATTCGGTGCATGATTTTCAATCAGAAAGTTTCCAGAAATCAGCGAAAAACATTTCCCTTTTGCCACTATGGTCAAAGAAGGTGTGCTGAAAGACGTTGGTGAAGAATATGCAAAACATAATGCAACAGAGTGCAATGTGTTCAGAGGTTCAGAGACCTGTCTGGTTGCACCAGATTACTCTGATTACATAAAGTCCCACGATTCTAAAAACAGGCCCGTTGACTGTGCTTTTAAAGCCTTCCTTACAAAAAGTTCTTTCTAAGGTCTATCATTAGTATTGCAACAATATGTTGGAGCAGAAGGACTTATAGATTGTGTTGTTTGTCAAGATAATTTTGAGAAGTTCTGGTGTGCTGTCAACACTCCTCCCTGTGGGACCATTGATAAAGTACTTGATGAAATTCTGCCTCTTATATCATCCATCACATCAGAGAAGTCTTCTGCAACTATTTCTTTTGCAACAAACAGAGATATTTGCTCATTTTGCTCAGGGTCCTGAGGCAGTAAAAGAGAAAAAACCCAAGGGCAGAGGTTGGTTTCAATCAAAGGTCACAGAAGTCGGAGGTAGAGACGGCCATAGTAAATAGTAGAAAGCCAGCTGTGAATGGATCTCAAACACCAGTTCAGAATTCAGTATCTTCACTATGTCACAAAGGGAATCACTTCTAGGTTCCAGACATTATGATAAAGGATTCATGTCAAATGAGAATAGATGAAGCTGTTGTTACACAACAAAAGAGAAGGCATGTAGAAGTTTTGAATACAGTGTGCATGAATGATCTTTTAGAAATGTTGAAAAAATCAGATGAAATGGATGTGGAGGTTCTTGAAAAGTTTCTCGTCTCATACTTGGGCATTCCTTATCAGATAGTTGATAAGACAGTAGAACACGATATTCTTCCCAATGTTTTGGAGCATTCTTTGCCAGAAACAAGAAATTTGGCTTTCCAAATAGCAAATGCATTTCAAGTGGGCATGAGATGTTTTCACCACTCAAGCATGCACCAGATGTTTTAGAAGCAGAGGAAGTTATGTCAGCGACTGCAGTGGTTCTTTGTCTTTATGCCTTGTCGCGTCACCCAAAATTGCGAGAAATACTTTGTGTTTGGTATAACAATGGTTTAGCAGTTGGTCCTCGGTTACTATGCTATGCCTCCAGACTTGCTGATGAGCTGGAGCAGATATCTGGGTCCAAAAATATGATTGATTGCTTTTCCTCAAGTCAGAATTTAAAAGCTGAAATGGTTTGTATTAGTGATCTTGATATTGTATTGGCCAATGTTATGGAAGAGGAGGGTAGATTAAGAGAGAAATACATGGAAGTAACTGTTGGAAAAAAGCAGAGAATACCAAAAATGTCCCTTTTGAAATGGCATGCTAAAAAGTACTCCCTTTCTGGTATTGCAAGGGAACACTCTTCAAGAAGTGGTAGTCAACATTCCGAAAACATGGGTGTGAAACAATTATCCATTTTGGTGGAGGATGTTTTTGCAGCATACAAAGATTTTCTTATGTTCACTTATTCCACTACATCTGTGCCTCAGATACTCAATTCAAATCAAAGCAAGATGCTATTGGAAGATAGATCAGATCAGTGTTCAGCAAAAGAACTCTTGAAATTTGAGATCAAGCTAGGCCTGAAGGATTTCTCTATTTTTGGAGAGGATCCTGAAAATTTATGCAGTTTAGTTAAACACTCTCTTGACTGGGATTTTTCAGAGCAACAAATTTTATGGCAGTTGCTGATGTCTGAGGTACAAGTTTGTGTGGTTCCACTAGTCATGCCATTGTTGGCATTTTGTGCTGAAGCTTTGCATCCTTTGGTGCATGTTGGCGCAATTTCTGGCCTGCTAATGTTCTTGAGGTCCCAGTCTCCCTCAATTGAGCTTGTGAATGCAATACTTTGCCTACCTAAAAGATTTGGAAAGTTTGCAGCTACTGTAATAGCAAGTTGGTCTGTATTGAACTGGCCAAAACTCTTTATATCTCTGACAGACTGGACAAAAGTTTGTTTGATTAGCATTAGAAATACAGAGATGCTGATGAACACTAGAATTTATACCGAGAAAGTGAATTTGGCTACTGTCAATGCAGTAATATCTTTTTTTGATAGACATGGTTCAAATGAGAAGATAGATTCCAAGAATTTGAAAATTTTAAATATTTCAGAAATCAGGGCCAGTTTGTCAGAATTGGCTGGCAATATAGGTCTTAGAGAAATAGGCACTACAGATAACAGTGTTGGTGCTGAAATTCAGAAGGAAATAGGAATTTGTGGATTTGACAAAATACTTGGTAGATTACTGGCATGCTTGCAAGAACACCAAAAAATGTTGTTAATTGAACTCCAAGCTAGGAATGAGAGGCTGAAGCAGCTTACACAGCACTTCATCAGCTGATACTTGGAGAAAGAGAAAAATGCTTTTCAACAGGGTATTTGGCACATAATTCTGCTTTATTTTTCCTGTTTGGAGTGATTGAATTCAAATGCATACCACGAGCTTGTGGAGAGGAATTTTTGAAAACAAAAGGAGGTTTTTGTTCCTAAGGTACCTCTATACACAAACCTCTCTCAGTTTTTCAACAGCTATCAAAGTTTGAAATATCCAATTTAATCTTTGCAGCCTATTTTTCAGGGTTTTTAAATATTTAATATTTTCCTGTTTTAGGGTTCATTTTGTGGGGAAGATTCTGATCGATTGGAGATTAATTTTTTAAAACAAAGAGAGGTTTGTTTCCATCACGGACCCATTCACAAAAACCTCTCTCAGTTTTTACACAGGTGTCACCAATTGAGAGATATGGAAGCTTCTTTGAAACCTATTTTCCAGAAATTCGCCATATTTGCCAGGAATCCGATTTGTTATTTTTAGTCAATTAGTTGAGTTAGTTAGTTAATGTAACTTCTGGGTAGTTTCAATTTCGACCTAATGAAGGGGAAATAGAACCACTTCTTTGTAATTATAAAAGAGGGACAAAGGAACTGAAGAAAGGTTCTGGATTTTGGGAGCATCAGGAGGTCTGCTAGCTGCTTGTACTATCAGACTTGTTCAGAGATAGGTACTGTAACTCTCATATGCATTTACTGATGAAATAATGTGATATATGACTCTTTCCCCTTCAGTTTGTCTATGTTGGCTTTGTTATTGAGCATTTTTTACTTCTTAAATGGTAATTTCATTGCTAGTTAATGTCTTTTTCTGGTAATGCTTATCTTTTAATGTATGAACCACAGCATAGTCTCTTTGTTGGATTTTTGTGATATGTTGGGCATCTTTATCAGTTTATGTCTATGATTTAGTTGTTGCTTTTACTCTGAATGTATTCCTTGCATGATCTTGAAGCTTACAACCAAAAACACATAAACAAAAACCTAAACCCTAGTTTGAATTAGTTTTTTCTCTTGAGATTGTGTTGGCTTGTTCTCCTAGCCTTACGAACAATTTCTGGCACAAACATATTTGGCGCCACTGCCGGGGACGAAGCTGAAGCATATCTTCCCTGGAATACTTATCATTTTTCCTGGTTTAAGAGATGGACTTAGACCAGCACATCTTTAAGGCTATTTTTCACCAAGTTTGATACAGTGGCTGCTAGAAGAATTAGAAGGTTTCAGTCATCCCTAGCTTTATACAGCCTTGATTAATTTGAACCACTGTCACCCCTTTCTCTTTCTGAGAAGAAGAAACAAAATATGTCTTGACAAATTGATTGGCGACTCCACTATTTCAAGATGCAGATGTCCATGGAAGCTATTGTGGCTCCAAGGTTTGCACCTTTCAATTTTGCTGATATTTCAGGTTTTCCAAATTCAGTACCTACTATGGATGTTTGGGGAGATTGTCTTCCACGGTTTAGAGAAAGTAAGGAGGACAATCCTTCAGACCACCTCATCAAATTTCATCAATGTATGGTCTAGTTAAATATTCAGCATGAATATGTGCTCATGAAGATGTTCATGTATTCACTTGAGAAAGATGCACGGGATTGGTATTTTTCTCTTCCCACTGCGAGCATCTCCTCACTGAAAGAATTCCACACATGCTTTCGGAAACATTGTAAGTATTTGTACTTAGCTGAACTCTTTTTAAAATATTGTTGTGAGCAGGCTGAGGTTTATAATACAATTTCTGATTCAAAAAGCCATGATGATGAGTATAGTCAAGAGTTCAAAACATGTCATGAAGAAGTTGAAGTTTCAGAATTTGTTGAAGATGAGAAGGTAACATTTTTAGATACTGCTGTCAAGGAAGAATGCTATGATCATTGTGATAACCAGGTTGTTGTTTTAGGTCAGTTTGAGGATTGTCCAAGTGATGAGATCAGTAAAGATGGTTTGAAACATTCTCATAACGATTTCAACGGCCTTAATAGCAGTTTGAATGATAATCCTTTTGAAAATCAATCTCTAGTTCAACAAACTTTTGAAAATCAGTGTTATGTTAAAGATCAGCTTTGTATTGAAGGAAAAGATGAACCTTTAGCATCATCATTCGAAATTTCTCAAGATAATCCTTGCTATGAGGAAGAGATTAGGGTTCCAAGACAAGAATTCTGTGATGAATTAAATCCTATTCCTTTTGGTTTTGATACTAAATTTGATGAAGGTCATGCTCTTCAAAAATTTTCAAAAGTTGCTTATATTCATGATTATGACAAATCTGCTGTTCAAAATCACTATGAAGATGGTCTGATTTTTAATAAATATGATGATGAAATTGAAAAGAAAGACCCAGAAATCTGTGAGGAGTGTAATATGTTACAATCTGATCAGCAGAATCAAGAATGCATTCAGTCTATTATCCTTGAACAGCAAAAGACAATGCCTGATAATCATTTATTTGAAGACAGTGTGGAAAAGGAGGTTCAAAGTGTTGACATTATTGGGGATACTTTTAAAAAATTTACAGAGCAAATTCAGGCTGATCCTGATGTCCTTTATCACCAATGCCTGATTGATATTTATGGAACAAAATATTCTTTTGGACAGCCAGAGTAGGAAGAAGTAAATTATGGAAGTTTTTATGATCCCGTAGCAGATTATTTAGAGTCAATACCTGGTTATAAATCTGTCATTTCAGAGACACTATTTGATGATGGTGGGTATAATTTGTTAAATCTCTGCTCTTCATGTTTTCCAATATTTCTGATTATATTTATATTTGGAGTTGGAAACAAGTTTTGGTGGGTTGATCAAATTTTTTCCTGGTTACATTGGAAATGGGATTTCG
>LPNX010341122.1:36371-115094 GCA_001517045.1 Pseudotsuga menziesii
TAAGGGAAGATGCTCTAAATTAAATATTATGGAGCTGGATATGTTTCTGTGTGTGTTCCTGAGCACAGTTAATGCACTTTTATTTTTGCTCGTTTCACCACTCCTGGGAAAGCACTGTGCTGAAGTATTATCTATAAGCATAACAGGATTAATGCTTTTATTCTTTGCACTCGGTTCTTTATCCACAAACTCTAATGCTGGCTCTATAGTGAATGGAATGATTCCAAGAGTAAAGCATGAAATCCTCTACACAGCTGTGGCCCTTCTCGGTGCAAATATTATGCCTCACAACTTTTACCTCCACTCTTTGACTATTTAACTCGAGTCCATATTCTACTTACAAGGAGCAGCAATGGCGGGCATTTTGCATAGGAATTCATTGAAGTTTATGCTAGGATTTGTCACCGTATGGAAATGGATGTCACAGTTGGAAAGCAATGGCCTGCCCTTGCCGGATTCGGTGCATGATTTTCAATCAGAAAGTTTCCAGAAATCAGCGAAAAGCATTGCCCTTTTGCCACTATGGTCAAAGAAGGTGTGCTGAAAGACGTTGGTGAAGAATATGCAAAACATAATGCAACAGAGTGCAATGTGTTCAGAGGTTCAGAGACCTGTTTGGTTGCACCAGATTACTCTGATTACATAAAGTCCCGCGATTCTAAAAACAGGCCCGTTGACTGTGCTTTTAAAGCCTTCCTTACAAAAAGTTCTTTCTAAGGTCTATCATTAGTATTGCAACAATATGTTGGAGCAGAAGGACTTGTGGATTGCGTTGTTTGTCAAGATAATTTTGAGAAGTTCTGGTGTACTGTCAACACTCCTCCCTGTGGGACCATTGATAAAGTACTTGATGAAATTCTGCCTCTTATATCATCCATCACATCAGAGAAGTCTTCTGCAACTATTTCTTTTGCAACAAACAGAGATATTTGCTCATTTTGCTTAGGGTCCTGAGGCAGTAAAAGAGAAAAAACCCAAGGGCAGAGGTTGGTTTCAATCAAAGGTCACAGAAGCCGGAGGTAGAGACGGCCATAGTAAATAGTAGAAAGCCAGCTATGAATGGATCTCAAACACCAGTTCAAAATTCAGTATCTTCACTATGTCACAAAGGGAATCACTTCCAGGTTCCAGAGATTATGATAAAGGATTCATGTCAAATGAGAATAGATGAAGCTGTCGTTACACAACAAAAGAGAAGGCGTGTAGAAGTTTTGAATACAGTGTGCATGAATGATCTTTTAGAAATGTTGAAAAAATCAGATGAAATGGCTGTGGAGGTTCTTGAAAAGTTTATCATCTCATACTTGGGCATTCCTTATCAGATAGTTGATAAGACAGTAGAACACCATATTCTTCCCAATGTTTTGGAGCATTCTTTGCCAGAAACAAGAAATTTGGCTTTCCAAATAGCAAATGCATTTCAAGTGGGCATGAGATGTTTTCACCACTCAAGCATGCACCGGATGTTTTAGAAGCAGAGGAAGTTATGTCAGCGACTGCAGTGGTTCTTTGTCTTTATGCCTTGTCGCGTCACCCAAAATTGCGAGAAATACTTTGTGTTTGGTATAACAATGGTTTAGCAGTTGGTCCTCGGTTAATATGCTATGCCTCCAGACTTGCTGATGAGCTGGAGCAGATATCTGGGTCCAAAAATATGATTGATTGCTTTTCCTCAAGTCAGAATTTAAAAGCTGAAATGGTTTGTATTAGTGATCTTGATATTGTATTGGCCAATGTTATGGAAGAGGAGGGTAGATTAAGAGAGAAAGACATGGAAGTAACTGTTGGCAAAAAGCAGAGAATACCAAAAATGTCCCTTTTGAAATGGCATGCTAAAAAGTACTCCCTTTCTGGTATTGCAAGGGAACACTCTTCAAGAAGTGGTAGTCAACATTCCGAAAACATGGGTGTGAAACAATTATCCATTTTGGTGGAGGATGTTTTTGCAGCATACAAAGAGTTTCTTATGTTCACTTATTCCACTACATCTGTGCCTCAGATACTCAATTCAAATCAAAGAAAGATGCTATTGGCAGATAGATCAGATCGGTGTTCAGCAAAAGAACTCTTGAAATTTGAGATCAAGCTAGGTCTGAAGGATTTCTCTGTTTTTGGAGAGGATCCTGAAAATTTATGCAGTTTAGTTAAACACTCTCTTGACTGGGATTTTTCAGAGCAACAAATTTTCTGGTAGTTGCTGATGTCTGAGGTATAAGTTTGTGTGGTTCCACTAGTCATGCCATTGTTGGCATTTTTTGCTGAAGCTTTGCATCCTTTGGTGCATGTTGGCGCAATTTCTGGCCTGCTAATGTTCTTAAGGTCCCAGTCTCCCTCAATTGAGCTTGTGAATGCAATACTTTGCCTACCTAAAAGATTTGCAAAGTTTGCAGCTACTGTAATAGCAAGTTGGTCTGTATTGAACTGGCCAAAACTGTTTATATCTTTGACAGACTGGACAAAAGTTTGTTTGATTAGCATTAGAAATACAGAGATGCTGATGAACACTAGAATTTCTACCGAGAAAGTGAATTTGGCTACTGTCAAAGCAGTAATATCTTTTTTTGATAGACATGGTTCAAATGAGAAGATAGATTCCAACAATTTGAAAATTTTAAATCTTTCAGAAATTAGGGCCAGTTTGTCAGAATTGGCTGGCAATATAGGTCTTAGAGAAATAGGCACTACAGATAACAGTGTTGGTGCTGAAATTCAGAAGGAAATAGGAATTTGTGGATTTGACAAAATACTTGGTAGATTACTGGCATGCTTGCAAGAACACCAAAAAATGTTGTTAATTGAACTCCAAGCTAGGAATGAGAGGCTGAAGCAGCTTACACAGCACTTCATCAGTTGATACTTGGAGAAAGAGAAAAATGTTTTTCAACAGGGTATTTGGCACAGAATTCTGCTTTATTTTTCCTGTTTGGAGTGATTGAATTCAAATGCATACCACGAGCTTATGGAGAGGAATTTTTGAAAACCAAAGGAGGTTTTTGTTCCTAAGATACCCCTCTACAAAAAAATCTCTCAGTTTTGCAACAGCTGTCAAAGTTTGAAACATCCAATTTAATCTTTGCAGCCTATTTTTCAGGGTTTTTAAATATTTAATATTTTCTTGTTTTAGTGTTCATTTTGCGGGGAATATTCTGATCGATTGGAGATGAATTTTTTAAAACCAAGAGAGGTTTTTGTCCATCACGGACCCGTTCACAAAAACCTCTCTCCGTTTTTACACGGATGTCACCAATTGATAGATTATGAAGCTTCTTTGACACCTATTTTCCAGAAATTCGCCATATTTGCTAGGAATCCGATTTGTTATTTTTAGTCAATTAGTTGAGTTAGTTAGTTAATGTAACTGCTGGGTAGTTTCAATTTCGACCTAATGAAGGGGAAATAGAACCAATTCTTTGTAATTATAAAAGAGGGACAAAGGAACTGAAGAAAGGTTCTGGATTTTGGGAGCATCAGGAGGTCTGCTAGCTGCTTGTACTATCAGACTTGTTCAGAGATAGGTACTGTAACTCTCATATGCATTTACTGATAAAATAATGTGATATATGACTCTTTCCCCTTTAGTTTGTCTATGTTGGCTTTGTTATTGAGCATGTTTTGCTTCTTAAATGGTAATTTCATTGCTAGTTAATGTCTTTTTCTGGTAATGCTTATCTTTTAATGTATGAACCACAGCATAGTCTCTTTGTTGGATTTTTGTGATATGTTGGGCATCTTTATCAGTTTATGTCTATGATTTAGTTGTTCCTTTTACTCTGAATTTATTCCCTGCATGATCTTGAAGCTTACAACCAAAAACACATAAACAAAAACCTAAACCCTAGTTTGAATTGAGTTTTTTCTCTTGAGATTGTGTTGGCTTGTTCCCCTAGCCTTAGGAACAATTTCTAGCACAAACACTTGGTAAAGCCCAAACTGGATAGAAAGTTGTCAATTCTGCCGTAACAGGTCTTGGGTGCTTGTTTCAAACCATACAGGGATTTCTTCAATCTGCATACATGAGACTCTCTATCATGTGTCTCAAAACCGAGTGGCTATTCTACATACACTTCCTCTTCCACTACACCATTCAAGAAAGTAGTCTTGACATCCATCTGGTGTATCTGTAGCCAGAGCAAGTACTGATCTGATGGAAGCGTATCTGGCTACAGGTGCAAAGGTTTCTTCATATTCTATTCCTTCTTTCTGAGAGAAACCCTGAGCCACAAATCTTGCTTTATACTTTTCAATGCTACCGTCTGCAACATGCTTGATCTTATAGATCCATTTGGAAGTTACAACTGACTTCCCTATTGGTCTTGAGACAACATCCCAAACATCATTCTTCATGATCGATTGATATTCTTCGATCATAGCATCCTTCCATTCTTTCCGTTCTGCTGCTTCTTCGTAATTGGAAGGTTTTTTATCAATGAAATCACATAGTAAATACCCAGAGCAGGATCTGGTCCTCTTTCTTTCTTTGTGATTCTCTTCTGGAGCCCCATATCTTTCTGCACCTTGGATAAGCTCTCGTACCCAAGCAGGTTTCCTCTTATGAGTATTCTTCTCCAGAGGTGGATCTATAGGTCTTTGTGGTTCTTCAAATTCTAGATCTTCTTCTTGAGCTTCTTCATTCATGGTTGTATCATGAATTTTGGGTGCTTCTGTTTCTGCTTCTTCAGGTTCTTCAGTAGGTGTCTTTCTGGATTTGTTGTAAGTTGTGTCTTCATCAAATGTCACATCCCTGTTGATGTCAATCTTTTTGAATCCCGGGAAATAGATTCTGTAAGCCTTTGAGCTTTCAGAGTATCCCACAAATATGCCCTTCTTTCCTAAAGGATCTAATTTTGTTCTCTTCTCTTTTGGAATGTGTATATACATAGGACAACTGAATATTTTGGGATGGATGACTTCTGGTTTCTTTCTAGAGAAGACTTCTTCAAGAGTCTTGTTCTCGAGTACTTTGTGTGGAGTACGGTTCTGTACATACACCGTTGTTCTGGAAACTTTAGCCCAAAGATGCATAGGAAGATCTTGATCATGAAGCATTGCTCTTGCAACTTCCATGATGGTTCTATTATTCCATTCCACAATCCCATTCTGTTGTGGATTATAAGGAGCGGACAACTCCCTCTTAATCCTTAAGTCTTTGCATAGCCTCTTGAATTCATTTGAAGTGAATTCTCCGCCATTGTCTAATAAAAAATTCTTGATATTCTTTTCAGTATGGTTCTCGATCAAGGCTTTGAGTTCCTTGAACTTGTTGAATACTTCGTCTTTGTTCTTCATGAAGTAAACCCATGTCTTCCTAGAAAAATAATCAATAAAGGAAACATAGTATGCATACCCGCTTAGTGAGTTTGATGACATCGGACTGCATACATCGGAGTGGATGATTTCTAGTATGCCTTTGGCTTTGCTTTCGCTACTGGGAAATGTCTTCTCTGTTTTCTTTCCCTTCGTACATCCTTTGCAGACCCCATCATGTTTTGCTTGGATTTCTAGAAGACCTTCAACAGCTCTGCTTGCAATTGGTAGTGCTCTATAATGCACATGTGCAAGTCTTCTATGCCAAAGTTCACTTGGCTCTACTATATCATGGAACATTGCTTGTTCTAGATGGCCCTTTAATTTGTACAATCCTCCTTCTTGTTCTCCAATTACTACCACATCATCGATAGTCTTTCCTCTAGGCCACATAATGACTTGACCATCTATGAATGAAACCTGCATTCCTTTTGCATCCAATGTTGATACGGAGAGAAGGTTCTTCTTGAGTCCTGGTACAAACAATACTTCTTTCATTGTTAGAGACTTACCAGAGTCTAGTTTATATGAAGATTCCTGTTGGGCTATAGGGTAGACTCAGGATTTATACCATTTACTTCGCACCAACAAAAGACCCACAGTGTTGGCCCTTTCGGCAACAACCTGCGAGCAGGTTGCAATCTCACCCGAAATAGCTATGGGGTGCCGCAGAATCAGGTTTCTGCAAGAAGAAGAGGGATATTACTGTACATTTAGCTTCTAACAATTATAATCATAAAATGCAGAGCTTTAATAGTTACTTATTTATCTTCGCGGTTAGATAAAAAAACAGTGCGTTGCTTAACCCTTTCCTGGGAATTCAAGCGAAATTAGTATTTAGTAGTGATCTTACTTATCAGTTATATATTTATTAATGCATGAAAGAACATAACAACAACACAACAAAAACCACAACACACGATATAACGTGGTTCACCCCCAATTTAGGGGTTACGTCCACAGAACTGTGTTTTATTCAACTCTTTACAAAAACCACAGTTTTGATCTGTGCACTCAGCTGTAGATCCCTTCAAGTCCTCAAAGCCATGCACACAGCTACAGGCCTCTGCGCACACAGCTGCATATTTCCTTAGTCACCCAAAACCCTCTGCACACACAGCTGCAGAGGTCGTCCATGCACACAGCTGGGACTTAACCTTCTTACAACCAAGCCTTAGCTTCACATCAATTCAACTTACATAAAAAGCCTAAACTGAATTCTTTACAAGAGTGCTTATTTATAGTGCACTTGTTAGAAAACCATGGGCTTAAACCATGGGCACCCCGAACCCTAAACCCTGGACTTAAACCATGGGTTTATTACAAACAGAGGACTTTGAATCAACCTCGACACCCCTAAGACTGTTTTGAGTCGTAACTCCGCTTACAAACTCCCATAAACCCACGGAGTTACCCCCCTTAAGGACCGTTAGGGTGCGCGCCCCAACAGGCCCCTAAGACTCACCAGTGTCCTGTCCTGGGACACTCATCTATGTTTCTGGTGGTAGAATCTTGTTGGCAAAACATAGTGCACTGCTTACTGAAGCCATACATGTAGTTGTTGGCTGCTTGTTCCTTTCCTTCGTAATATTTATGCTGGGTAAGGCCTTCTGGATCTATCAGCGACCCCATCCTTCGATCTGCTTGCCGAGCATTTGACCATCCACAACTTACGGTCCCCAGAATTGTGTGTCAAGGTGCATAAGACAAACATCCGCCCCATTTTTTCCAAACCAGGAGGATACATCTTGGGATGTTTCAAATTTTTCCTGTGAAGACCGGTGCTTTTCTTCGTGTGGCTTAGAGCGCACTTTTGCCTTTCTTCCTTCCTCTTAGAGCGAACTTCTACCTTTCTTTGCGCCTTGGTCGAACATGGCTGCATGGGTGGATTGCTCAGAAGCTTCAGCAGACCTCTCTCCCTGACCACTTGTAATAACTTCTGGACTTCACGATTGTTCGACATAGTTCTAACTGTAGAAACTCAAAGAGATGCACAATGCAAGAGTTGCAGGCCAGTGTAGCTTCTTATAGAATCCTGCAACAAAATCTGTCATCATGGTGCATTAATGACACCGAATCTGATAGAGTGGCGGAAATCCTTTCCACACGGCGCCATATTTTCCCAAAATCTCATCATTGCAGGCAGGTAGGGCAGTTATCATGCCGGTGCCGCCAAGTCTAGTTTGTCCCATCCATGACATTTTAGGCTGTGACACACCTTTGATCTTCGACATAACCACTAACTTCAGCTTCGCCTTGATAAGTACCTTCGACACAATATTCACCTTCGACCCATCCTGACCTATACGGCAACCAAACTTCAACCTTCAGACTTTGACAGTCTTCAATACTTCGTAGCTTTGAGAATAGATTCATTATAGTCTAGTACCCAATTGCAACTGTCCTTGGTACTTAGACTGTCCTTCATGCTGTTACACCTGATCAAGGGGTCCCGGTTTGTCCCTTTATTTCTTTAACCTACTTCCATTCACCATGGAAGGTAAAATTTCTCCATTAAGTTTAGCTAACTAAACTACGCCACCATCAGTAGCTCTTTGTACTATGTATGGTCCTTTCCAATGTGTCCTGAACTTCCCCAGGAATTTCATGAATTTACTATCATATAAAAGCACAAGATCACCATTCTGGAACTGTTTCTTCTTAATGTGTCTATCATGCCATGCTTTTTCTCTAGCTTTCTGTACTTGCTGCTGGAACCCTGCAATGAATCTGTCCTCTTCAAGTTCTAGTATCTTTGCCAGCCTTTCTTTCATCCTATCTAGGTCATCCATCTTTGTAAAAGCAGATATTCTGAGGCTAGGGACAATGTACTCCATGGGCATGACTGCTTCTTGTCCATAGACCAACCTAAAAGGTGTATGGCCTGTCAAGTTCTTGTAGGTGGTTCTATAAGCCCATAGTACTGCTGGAATTCTAAGGTCCCAATCATTTCTGTTAGCATTATAAACCTTCGTCAGAGCGTGTTCAACAATCTTGTTAAAGGATTCGACAGTTCCATTTGCTTGAGGATGATAGGCAATACTCTTCTGATGATATACTTGAAATTCTTCAGTCAATACTTCAATAGTTTTATTTAATAAATGTGATTCTTGATCGCTCATAAGAATTCTATGACACCCAAATATTGACAATATGTTGTCGAAGATAAACTTCGCGGCTGTAGCAGCACTACAGGTCTTGACTGGTTGAGCTTCGGCCCAACGAGTAAGGTAGTCGGTTTCTGTAATAATGTATCGTGCTCCGTATTTCTTTGCAGGGGGATTGATAGGTCCAACAAAATCAATAGCCCATTTATCAAAGGGTTGTAAAGTTACCTGCGGAACTAGAGGCATCTCATCCCTCCTGGATGGTTTGCCTGTTCTCTGACAAATGTTGCAGCTATGGCAATATTGTCTTGCATCCTTATGAATTGTGGGCCACCACAATCCGGCTGTCAGAATCTTCTGAGCTATAGCTTTTCCTGCGTAATGACCTCCTCCTGCGCTAGAATGTGCCTCAGCCAAAATTAAAGGCTTTTCATGCTCTAGGACACATCTGCGCAGTATTTCATCTGGTCCCATATTATATAGTTGTCATGTTATTAAGGTAAAGTCAGCTACTCTAACCACCAGCTGTTTCTTCTGCTGCATTGTCATGTCGGCAGGTGCAAAACCTGTAGACAAATACTGAATAATATCCTAGAAATAATCACCAACTATTTGGATGGAAAACAACTGAGCATCAGGAAGACCTTCGTCCAAACTAATGGGCTCTTCTCCTGACTCGAGCCTCGACAAGTGGTCAGGACCTAGGTTCAGTCTTCCAGGTTTGACTATGATCTCAAAGTCATATTCCTGAAACAGAATCAACCATATGCATATCCTTCCACCTAGCACAGGCTTGTTAACCAAATACTTCAAAGTAGAGTGATCAGTGAACATCTTAAAATGAGATCCTAACAGATAATGTCGAAACTTCTGTAATGCATAAACCATAGCTAAACCTTCTCGTTCTGTAGTAGTATAATTTTTTTCTACTGTGGACAGTTTTCTACTTGCAAAAGAAATAGGGTGATCAATATTACCTTCACCTGACTGAGCCAATACTATTCTGAGAGCAATAGAGGATGCATCGACATGCACATGAAGCTCCTTATTCCAATTAGGGAATACTAAGATAGGGGAAGTTACCATCTTTTCCTTCAAGATATCCAAGCTTGCTTAACACTCAGGTGTCCATTCAAACCTAATATCTTTCTTCAACTGCTTCTCCATAGGGTCTATTATCTGAGCATATCCTTTAATGAATTTTCTGTAATAACCAGTATGACCAAGCGTGGTGCGCAGTTGTTTAACAGACTTTGGAGGTGGCAGGTTCACAATAATGGCTATCTTCGCAGGATCCAACATCAATCCTTGCTTACATACAATGTGACCTAGCAGAATTCCAAAAGGGGCACAGAAGATACACTTTTTCAAGTTCAAGGAAATATGATGCTGTCTACATTTGTCCAACATAAGTCTTAAACTAGCTACGTGGTATTTTAATAACCCAAATATAGTCCAATCATCAAAATAAACTTTTAAGAATTTATGTATGAATTCCTTAAAAGTAGAGATGACTACTCTAGAAAACATGGCAGGTGCATTCTTCAATCCAAAGGGCATAACTGTATACTGGAAGGATCTCATTTCTGTAGTGAAGGTTGTCTTATGTCAATCTTCTGGAGCAATTCAAATCTAATGGTAACCTGAAAATCCATCAGTAAAGGAGTACACTTCTTGACCTCCAACATTGTCTAAAACTTCATCTGTAAAGGGAGTGGGAAAAGGATCATGCAAACAGACATCATTCAGCTTCCTCAGATCAACACAGATTCTGATTTCTCCCTTAGTATTATTTCTTGCAGCACCATAGGATTGACCCACTTAGACTCTTCAATAGGCTCAATGATTCCTGTAGCAAGCATCTTATCCAGCTCCATTCGGACTTTTTCCTTATACTTAGGGTTCAGCCTATAAGTCCGCTGTTTCACAGGCTTCTCATCAGGTTTCAAAGGGATCTTTATCAGTCCTATATCACCAAGGATACCTTTCATCTCTGAGAACTTCATCGGAAATAGATCCTGATATTCATGGAGAAGTTGAGTCACCTTGCTTACCATTTCATCATCCCAATAATCTCCAATGGTAGCATACTTAGGGTTTTCTTCTGACACAATGTTTACAGTCCGCGTCTTCAGGGGTTGAGTCACTTCAAGTGCCTCAACTGCTGGTCCATGTACTTCACAGTGTCCTTCTAACTCAGGAATGTTAATGTTGCGCAGATCGTCATCCTCGTCAATTGTGAGGTTATAACATTCTACTACATTGGCTTCTTGTGCCTTCCAATCAGGTTGGTATTCTACTATTTCTTGATCATCAAATACTTTAGTATGGATCAACCTAACAGCTGCATCCAAAGTAGGAGAAACCTCATTAATAGAGAATGTCAGCACAAAACTATCAACAAGACAATCCCAACTTACAGTACCGTGGAGAAGCTCAAACTTCGCATACCAGTTCTTTGCTATAGGTTCCAGGGTATGCACAAACCTATGTACCCATTCTTCATGAGGTACATGCTTCCATGCCTCGTAGCATTGCTCCAAATGTCTCTGAGGACTAGTCTTACCATTAAACCTACTTTGCACCTCCTGAGGTCGGTCCCTGAATCTTAGGTAAAGGGACTTCTGGCACGCTTCCCAACTATGAATGTACTTTTTGTGACCATTCCACCACCTGGCTGCTGTGGCTCTGAATGCTGAATCCAGAGTCTCCATTTTCTATGAGTCTGGTACCTGCTCTGAGAATTGCACAATAAACTCCTTTAGGTCTGTCGAACCATCAAAAATAGGTAAGGTTCTTGTCTGTGAGCCAAGCCATTTGAGAGACTTGGTAATTCTGGCACATCGATGGCCATGTAGCTCATACAGTCTATTCTGCCAATTCTCTAGGCCATCATCTGAATCTGTCATGCAGGAGCTGTCATACTGCCAATCCATGATACCTTCGGTAATAGGATCAACATAATCCTCTTCCTTCGCTGTGATATTGTAGATGTGGTCCAGAACATCCTGGTCTTCGTCTCTTACTGGCTCTATGTATCTCTCTCCTTGAGAAGGATCCAATGGGACTATGAATCTCAGTCCTTGCCCTTCGAAAGTCATCTGTCTCTTCTTCACGTTGATTACTGCATCATTGTCTAATGTCCACTCAATACCTAGCAATGTTGGATAGGGGTTGCTATTGTCAATGATCTCAATAACTTCGAAGTCTTCTATAGTACAAACGCCATCAATATCTAGTGGGACGTTAGGGAATCATCCTAGGGGCACAATCTTCTGCTGATTGGCTAATATCAACTGTATAGGGGACCAATCAAGCGTAGGTTTTCCCATTTGTTCCCAGGTTTTCTTAGTTAGGACATTTACCTCTGATCCTAGGTCCAAGATAACATCAGTCATATCATACTCTCCTATCTGAGCATTCAATCTCATGTCCCTACCAGTTCTCTTGACTCTATTAACAGCTTTTGCCTGACCAAAACTTTGCTGAGGTCCGCAGGAAGAAATAACTTTCTGCAACTCACTTAAAGCATGTTGATTTCTTAAGAGCTTCAGACAACTCTGTAAAAAGGAGGATATTGTACTTACTTTGTCCGTCGAAGCTTCTTGTGGCTGCGACTGCTGTTGATGTTGTTGCACAGGTGCTACTGATGTGCTAGGAGCAGCAAAATCTCTCTTGGCTTCCATGAATGTCTCTTTTTCTCTTTCGATATCAAATGCTGGGACTTTCTCTGGGGCCTTCTGAACCCAAGCCTCGTCTGGCTGTTTCTCCTTATTCTGTATGTGCATCGTAGCTCCACTCCGGGTAACAACATTAATGGCTGGGGCAGGTCGTTGCTCGATAGAAATCATCTGAATATTCTGAGTAGGGGCACTGTTTCTTTCCTGAATATTAGCTATCAACTGCGGGCACTGCTTGATCACATGATCTACTGCTCGGCAATATCGACATGTCGTAGTTGGGTTCCGACAGTCTCGCGCTAGATGCCCGACCTGGTTACAGTTTTAACACACAACCTGGCCTCTTCCTCTTCTGGCCATACCACCACGACCACAACCTCCAAAATCACCTCTACCTGATGCACCACTGCGGTAACCATAGCCATCATTGCTCGGTCCCTCATTTTGTACCCGAAAGGTGTCGTAGGTGCATTCTCTCATGAGGTCAAAGATGCGACACTCATCTTCATTATGTCCCACTGATTTACAGAACTTACAGTAAGGGTTCTTAGGGACTTGCACATACCTATGCAGAAGATAGCAGTCTTCAGGTCGATGCTGTCCTGTTGTCCTACAGATCTCACAATATAGAACACTAGGATTGAACGGGTTTGGTGCACCAGAATTCAGGAAATTTCTTACTGCAAGACACTATTCCTTGTCATGACCTTCTGTCTGACATTGTGTACACCAGACCTCGTCGCGACCGGTTTTTCCTTTCTTCATATCATGAAGATCCAAATCCATCTCTGCCAACTGCGCTTGGATTTGAGTGATACCAGAATTGTCTTCGACAGGAGCGGTTTCAAGCTTCATCGCGATTTCCAGAGCCTCTTGTTGGTCAGCAACCTTCTGTTGCATGAGTGGAGTTCTAATATGTGGTAGCAACGCTGCAATGAACCATTCCTTGTGCTGCGCAGGTCCAATGGTGAAAATGACTTGGTCTAGTAGAACTTTGAACCTTTGATCAAAGTCCCACACTAATTCGCCGTGCCTCTGCTGAATCTCTTTCAATTCAGTGATACACTGCGACTCTGATTTCGACTTCTTAAATTCCTTTATCATTGTTTCTTTTATATTAGCCAAGACATGGTTCTGAGTGCTGGAAAACTTCATGAACCAGGTCAGCGTGCAGTCTCTGAAAGAAGTAACCAGCTGCGCTCTTTTTGTATCTTGATCCGTAATGGTCTTAGCAGTCCACACTGCTTCGCATAAAAACTAGAACTGTTCTGGATCCTCTGATCCAAATCCTTTGAAAACAGAAAGCTTAATGTCATCA
This sequence comes from Pseudotsuga menziesii, assembly GCA_001517045.1. Lineage (NCBI taxonomy): Eukaryota > Viridiplantae > Streptophyta > Pinopsida > Pinales > Pinaceae > Pseudotsuga > Pseudotsuga menziesii. The sequence goes on from LPNX010341122.1 coordinate 49,781, forward strand.
TTCATATGGGCCATAGTGGGTCTAGGGGGGGAGGTAGGGGGACTGGGAGTAGGCGGGGGAGGAACTTGCTGGGGTAGACTAACCTGTGACAGGAATACTCGAGCTAGGGTTACTTTCAGACTGCGACGGGTTCTCGGGGATAATAGGTCTTCGCTGCAGGGTTACCGGAGGGTTTCCAACAGAAGGGGTTTCTTCGGGCTCTGAGGCTGCTGGACTAACAGGGTTAGACTCGGTATTTTGACCTAGGGTATAGGACTCAAAATTTCTCTTGTACCTTTTGCCACTTCGCAACAAACCACTTTTCTCATCGATAATACTTTCACTTGCAAACATAAGTTAGTAGTGCTAAATCTAACAGTCTGATTCAATGAGCAATATAGTTTTTTTAGCCAAAATCATTTTAATTCTCAAACTAAATGAATTCAAGTACTTACCCCTTGGTCCTTTGAAGAACTGCCATTCAGCTTCAGTGAAGGACGTACTTGTGTCAATGGCGAACTCCGTCACAAATGCTTCAAGGGTTCACGTTGTCCAGAAATCAACAGTGTGGGATATCTTGTTGTTCACCCTTTTCAGTATATTAATTCTTGTGGGGGTCCAATTAGGAAACTGACGTTCTTGGAAGTTCGTCCTTCCCTCTGTTAACCTGGATAACCACTGGTGCAACTCTATGTGGATACTACCAAAGAAAATTTCATACACATCAGAAAAAACATACCTTTGTAAAAAGTCATTTGCACTACGACGTGGATCTTTGTTCTCTTGTACAGCAAAGTTCAAATGAGTCTCTTTGAGCCAATCACCGATTTCCTTCACAGAGGGTCTCCAGAACATAGCCCTCGAGGTACGACATAAACCCCTCTTGAGCAGATACTGAGTTCAATCGGAAACGGAACCAATTTGTTGGGCTATAGGGTAGAACTGGGATTTATACCATTTACTTCGCACCAACAAAAGACCCACAGTGTTGGCCCTTTCGGCAACAACCTGCGAGCAGGTTGCAGTCTCACCCAAAACAGCTATGGGGTGCCGCAGAATCAGGTTTCTGCAAGCAGAAGAGGGATATTATTGTACCTTTAGCTTCTAACAATTATAATCATAAAATGCAGAGCTTTAATAGTTACTTATTTAGCTTCGCGGTTAGATAAACAAACAGTGCCTTGCTTAACCCTTTCCTGGGAATTCCAGCGAAGTTAGTATTTAGCAGTGATCTTACTTATCAGTTATATATTTATTAATGCATGAAAGAACATAACAAAAACACAACAAAAACCACAACACACGATATAATGTGGTTCACCCCCAGTTTAGGGGTTACATCCATAGAACTATGTTTTATTCAACTCTTTACAAAAACCACAATTCTGATCTGCGCACTCAGCTGCAGATCCCTTCAAGTCCTCAAAGCCGTGCACACAGCTACAGGCCTCTGTGCACATAGCTGCAGATTTCCTTAGTCACCCAAAACCCTCTACGCACACAGCTGCAGAGGTCGTCCACGCACACAGCTGGGACTTAACCTTCTTACAAGAAAGCCTAAGCTTCACATCAATTCATCTTACATAAAAATCCTAAACTGACTTCTTTACAAGAGTGCTTATTTATAGTGCACTTGTTACAAAACCATGGGCTTAAACCATGGGCACCCCGAACCCTAAACCCTGGACTTAAACCATGGGTTTATTACAAACAGAAGACTCTGACTCAACCCCGACACCCCTAAGACTATTTTGAGTCATAACTCCACTTACAAACTCCCATAAACACAAGGAGTTACCCCCCTTAAGGACCATTAGAGTGCGTGCCCCAACAATTCCCCACTACCTTTTATTGGATATTGGTTGTCATCTCCTAGCTTCACCTTGTGAGGCGAGTCATGTTCTGATAGTATTACAAAGGATTCCTTGAATCTAGTCATATGTTTGGAATCCCACTATCTATAAGCCAATCATCACTTCCATGAGTAATGTTACCTGTGAGAGTGGAAATCAAAACATATTCATCCTCGCTTGAAGAATCTTCACTTTCATATCTGGATCTCTTCCTAGATGGTTCATCATCCTCTGCAGCATGAGCATGATGTCTTCTTTTGTTCCCCTTCCTTTTATGAGAGTGAACCTTGTTCTTAGTTCAGTCTTTTACATAGCTTCCTTTTTCATCATATGTATAACATCTCACTCTAGATAGATCCATTCTATTGTTATCCTTAGAATGAGAGTTCTTAGCTTTGGAGTAATGAGGATTTCTTCTTCTTCCCTTCTTGGAGTGAACTGTGAGGGCTTGATCTTCACTTCCCATCTTCTCTTCTCGGGCTGCTATCCAAGCTTCTTCTTGAGAGCATTCTTCCCATAGTCTACTAAACTTGACTAACTTCTTTCTTGCATAGATTCCTTGGATGAAAGAATCCCATGACCTAGAGAGGCCATTTGAAGTAGTCATCACAATCTGTGCATTTTCCACTTCTTCATCAACAACTTCTAATTGTTCCTTGATCTGGGAAACCCTTGTGAAGTAGGACTGGATAGTCTCTGCATTCTAAATCTTGACATTCTTCAGTTGATTCCTCAGAGTCATCTTCTGGTTTATGTTCTTCCCTTCAAACAATTTAGTTAGGGCATCAAACATAGCTTTAGGTGTCTTGAGAGAGGACACCTATGGGATAAGGTGATTCTTGATAGAATCAGCAATTATCCTCTTTGTCATAACGATATTCTTCTTATGTAAGGCTTTTGCCTCATCTCCCTCTAGAACTAGAACCTCCTCATGGATGTAGGAGTCTAATTCATTCTCTTCCAGGACCAGGGTGATCCTATACTTCTAGGCTCGGAAGTTATCATCTCCCTCAAGCTTTTCATCAAGCTTGGTATGATGAGACATCTTATTTGAGAACCTCAAATGGAAATACAAAGGATTTTAGATCTTACCAGGTTCAATATGTCAGATTTGAAACTTGAGCTGAAATCCTGTAGAGCTGGTTCAGGAGCAAATTAGGGTTTTTATTTTCCAGAGTTCTATCCAACCAAATGCTCTAAAATTTGTCTCTAACTTCGATTTTGGGGAGGAGATCAATCCATGCCTGAACTCACTGAAAAATTCCTCTTTTGTAAAAATCCCTAATTTTCGGTAGTAGTGAAAGGTCCAAAACTAAAAAACCTCAGAAATGGATTTTGCTTCGACAGAAAGATGCGCCCTAAGGAGGAGAGTTATTCCACCTTACTTTTGCTGAAAATTTGTGGAGGAATATCCATAAACTAGGAAGCCCTAGTTCCTGCAGCTGCACAGTGTCTTCTTCTCAGATTAGCTCTGATACCATGTTAGTTTTTCAACATTAAGCTAGCATGATATTAGGATATTTAACTGAGGGAATAAAAATCACAACAATCAAACACAAGAGACAATGAACACAGTGTTTTTCCTCGGGGAAACCATAAAGGAGAAAACCCCACAACTTCCTCAAAGATAGAATCAGCACCAAAACAGTAAAATCCCCAAAATAGTAAGTGATCTCCCAACAACAGTAATCTTCTTCTTGTCTAGCCCCAGTGTCTTCTCCTTCCTCAACTATGCGCTATACTTGAGTGTGGATGACTTGTATGATAAATAGAGACTCCAATTCTCTATTGATACTAATCCCGACATGACTAAAACCCTACCAGGGCCAACCTCTACTAGGAGAGTCTAATAACCCTAGTGCCCTGGAACTGCGGGGACTTTAACCCTTAGACAATTGAAGGGTTACCCACTATGACTTGACATGACTTTTTTAAATAATTGATCCTCCCAATAGGAACATCGGGGCATGGAAATATGACTCAATTACATTATAGATATATCCCGGAATAAACATCGGGTTACAATGCATAAGATACATAGATGAATACATTCTGAATTTACAAATACATCAACAGTAACTAATAGGTGCCTCCATTCAAAGAATGGATACTCAGCTCTAGGATGAGTCCCCCAATGCTAGACTAGTTCAACTTCCTAGTAACTAATAGGTTCCTCCATTCAAATACTGGACAATGAGCTCTAGGATGAGTCCCCTAGTTCTAAACTGGTTCAACTTCTTGCTAACTGATCAGGTGCCTCCATTCTCCAAGAGAATGGCTCTCGAAGGTGCTTAAGAAAATCAACATTTGGCACTCCAGTTTGTATTCATGTGTGAAAATAAAAGAGATCAAAGCTAGAACCATTCACATCTATGTGCCTAGTCAAAGGTACATTGAGGTAAGTAGAGATGTTATATTTCATGAGGAATTTGCTATTTGTCACTCTAGAGAGCTTCCAAATGACCCAAAATAATCTTCTCCCAAATTTTAGATTCTCCTCATTCAGAAATTTAGCAGGAAGAAGAAGATGAGGCTTATATCCTCCCTTTTTGATATGGTTTAATAATCATATAATGATATGTTTGATCTCCACTTTGTTTCTTTTTACTAGGATAATCATTGTTCCAAAAATTACTCAAGGATTTCATTATTTGTATTTAAAATACTTTAGATATTGGTTGTAGTATTTATTGTTAAAGTTAGTGGAGTTGCGAGACCCATTCTCAAGGAAGATGGTACCCTAGTCAGTTAACTAGGGCAATGTAAGACCCTAGAAGGTACCCTAGGCTACCCATTAGTCTCCTGGGGTTCTTGGTCAAATCATTAATTGCATCATACTTGGCCAAAGTCTACGTCTAGTATTATTTTTTACCACAAGTGAAAATGATATGAAGTTTAAATACTTTTCAAGCAGGTCAAGGACGATATTCAAGCAAGACCACTTCCACAATGGTCAAACACATTTGTGGTAGTTGACAAAACCTAATTATTCTGCATGGTTTGGATTACATGCCCTAGGAGCAAATTCACAAGTTGTCACTGAATGGTATCGGGTGGCTACTTGAAACTGGCCATAAAACAAAAACCGTAACTCAAATCATGAAATCATTGATTCCTATGGATTCAATAGTTTCAGCTAAGGGAACCCCTCTATTGTGTTTTAATTTCCTAGAAATGGTCTTATTATACCATCTCCGAAAGTAGGGTTTTTCTCAGTGAGGACCAATGGAAATTATGCATAAGGGGGTATATTTTTAATAAACTTATCCCAGGAAACCATGCGCAATGAGCTCACATCCAAAATGGCCAAACACATCTTTGGGAACAAATTGAAACTAGTTATGTTTCCCGATTCAAATTTCATGCCCTAGGAGAAAATTCACAAGTTGACCCTAAATGGCCCCAGATGGCTACTTGCAATTGGACATAGAAGAAAAATTGTAACTTGATATCATGTAATCATTGATTTTGATGGATTCAAAATTTAGGGTTTCACCCGCAGAAACCCCTCTACCATGTTTTAATTGCCTCGAAATGGTTGTATTATACTATGTTTGAAACTGGGGTTTTGCTTAGTGAGGTCCAATGTCAATTTTCCACAAGGGAGTCAATTTTGAATGGAAATATCCCAGGAGACTATGGGTATCGAGACCATGTCCACAATGGAAAAAAACATATGTGATAGGCTACAGTTGACAGAACCCAATTATGTTGCCCGGTTCAAATTTCGTGCGATAGAAAAAAATTGTAACTTGAATCATGGAACCTTCGATTCCAATGGATTAAGGATGTCAGGTTCTTGTAATTTCTTGGATATATTTCTCTTATGTCATGCTAGGAATATCTCTAGTGATGACTAGGGTTTGTGTTATACATGTACATTGCAAAACATAGAGAAGAACATGATCTTAAAGACGGCGATTCTTCTTATGCGTCTTATTGTAACACTAAGGTTATTTCTCTAGTAGAAGACATAGAGAGTGGAGCTAATTCCTTACATGATTTTAGATTATAGCACTAGAGTTGTCTTTCCATGTATTTTTTTGATGTAACATGGCTAGGGTTTGCAAACCCTAATAAAGACAATCATGCTAGTGGGAAGAGCTTAACCGACATAAGCTTATTGTTGAAGCCAATGAGGACTTTCTACCTATCTTGGAGATTATAGGGTTCATGAGGAAACCTTAGGATTTAGATGTTGGGGATCATGAAGATATAATATGGGAGAATATAAGGAGAAAGAGTGACATATTGGATGTTCTTGGAGAGATTTCTCTTTTGTGATGATAGGCATTGCTCTTGCGATGACTAGTGTTTGTGTTATACATGTAAAACCCAGGAAAGAGCATGGTGCTAAAAATGATGATAGTTTTTACAGTTGAATTTTAGAATTAACATGTATTCTTTAAAATTTTGAATATTGTAAGATAACAATAAGACAAGTGAAGAGATAATCAAAACATCAACACACATGAACACAAGATGTTTTTAAAGGGGAAACCTTTAAAGGACAAAACCCCAAAAGCATTAGTAATTTATCCCTTGAATGAGATGACTGAGTTTTTCAATCTCAAAATTTTGAGATGAATATTCTTCAATAATTTTCAAACCTTATCAGGATTGATCAATTTCCAAACCCTAGCACAATTGACCAATACTTTGTCAACAAGACAAATTTTACAAAAAAAATCTGAATTAGGGCATCATGCCCATAATTTCTTTCTGCTACCTGAAGTCAACAGAGGGATGCCTAAAATTTGTTATAGGCTACCCAGATTGCCTGAAAATTCTATCCAACTACCCAAATAAAATTCTGGAGCTGCCCGTGAAATGTTTTCCAGCTACCCGGAGTCTTCTCTTGTTGTTTGGATTCTTCATTCCCGATGCTCAGATTATCTGTGCTTCTCATTAAGGGTAGCAGGCTTCTTGGATGTCAAACAGACTTCCTTAGCAAGGCTAGTATCCTAACCAAGGTTCTGTGTCTGCTACCCAAAATCATTTGTTTTCTTCCTGAGGGTTCTTTGGAGATTCCTGAGGGTACAAACAGGCTTCCCGTGGTCCTCTTCTTATTCCTGAATCCTACTTGAGGATTCAGTTCATATTTTGGAGTTGAGAAAGGGCTTCCCATGGAGGATAAGGATACCTAGAACTTGTTTGCAGCCTTTCCAATCCTAAAAGAGACTGTTCATGAAGATTAGTAGGCTTCCCGTGAATGATTTGTGCACTAGTGTGAAGCCCTAGGTTCTTTTTGTGGTTCACCGTGAGTGGAGAGGAGTGATTCCCTATCTTGCTTAGGGTTACTTATGTTGAATGCTGAAGAATGATGGAGATTCCCTAGATAGAAAATCCTCCATTATAGGGCATAAAAAAAATAAAAGCATCTTCTCTCGCTTCAGTAAAAATTATCTAAGGAGCAAATTAATGTTCATAATCAAGTGTGTGTCAAAATGAAATGGAGTTGATATTCCTTTATAGGATTTTAGTTACTTGGAAGTGGACCAAAACACATAAGAATAAAATAAAATAATTTTATTCTTTTACTTTTTTCACTTTTACCTTTAGTGGTATTAAAGGCCTTTTTTCATTTTCAATTTGACTCCTCAGTGGTTCAAGGGTCCTTATGTATTTTTGAATTTTACCTTTTATCCTTCTTCAAGTGTGTTGTAGTCAATGCAAGTATCATAGGATTCCTTCATACCCACTCAAAGTACATCATCATAAATAGGGAGAATTACTAATTTTTTTTTATCTCAAAATCCTTGTGCCACCAAGATCGGGTACTAGGTGTCTTAACTAGGGGTAACTAATCCATGGAGAAGATCACAAATCCCATAGGTCAAGGATAGGAGTGCCTCACATGCACAGACCTGCTCTAGGACTTATAGTGATGTCCTAGTAACTAACTAGGTGCCTCCATTCAAAGAATTTCCACTCAGCTCTAGGCTGAGTTCCCCCAGTGTTGGACTGGTTCCACATCCTAGTACTTGACCAGATGTTTCCATTCAAAGAATGGATACTCATATCAAGGATGAGTTACCCCAGTGTTGGATTGGTTCCACATCTTAGTCCTTGAAGAGATGTCCCCATTCAAAATAATGCCTACTCAGCTCAAGGCTGAGTTCCTCCAGTGTTGGACAGGTTCCACATCTTGTTCCTTGACCAGATGTCCCCATTCAAAAGAATGGCTACTCAGCTCAAGGCTGAGTTCCCCCAGTGCTAGACTGGTTCCACATCCTGGTCCTTGAACAAATGTCCCCATTCAAAAGAATGGCCATTGGCTACTCATCTCAAGGCTGAGTTCCCCTAGTGCTAGACCAGTTCCACATCCTGGTCCTTGACTAGATGTCCCCATTCTCTAAGAGAATGGCTCTTGATGCTTCTTAGGAAAAATCAACACTTACAACTTTTATTGTAGCACTAAGGTTTCTACCCTAGTAGAATTGGAAAGTGGAGAAAGCAACCTATTATCTTATAGATGATAGGGTTCATGAGAAAACCCTAGGAGTTAGATGCTTTGGATCATGAGGCCACCATATGAGAAGATAAGGGGAAATAAATACACTGTGTATGTTCTTAGAGAGATTGCTCTTGTGTGATGCTAGGAATTTCTCTTGTGATGACTAGGGTTTTTATTATACATGTACATTGCAAAATGTAGAGAAGAACATGATGTTAAAGATGATGATTCTCCTTATGCCTCTTACTGTAACACTAAGGTCATTGCCCTAGTAGAATAAATGGAGAGAATATCCCATGCCCAAATTAACATGTGTACCTAAATGAATCTTGGATGTGAGTGAAAACTTGCCATAAAATGACTCTTGATTTACCTAGCTTGATAGACCCTCCCAATTTCTAGGATTTGAGGATGAAATATCATCATCAACTCAAATATATTTTATGCCCCAAAGGTACATAGCTAATCCCTTAGACATAGCTGCAGTGAGTCGAAATTATCCATTTAATTTTATACAAGTCACAACCATTGAGATAATTGAAAAAGTTATAGTGCTTAAAGCTTAATATGTTGTAGAAGTCTTGACATGATTAGGTTTCCCATTAGCCGCCATGACTGAAGACATAATTGAACCCCACCAAGGCTTTGTATTTGGGGTGTTTTTTCCAACTTTTCAAAACTCATCAGCAGACTAGGGTTTTCTGCCCTAATTCTTCTTTCTTCCTGAGATCAAATTAGGGCTGCCCAGATTAATTTGATGTTGCCTGAGGTCAAATCAGAATTGTTTGGAGCTACCCGGATTTCTTGATCCTATCCGTAATATTTCTATGCCTAGCCGGACTGTTGATTTCAAGCTACTCTAAATCTATGTTTTCATCTAATTGTAGATATGAACTTGGTACATCATATTTTTTCCTCCTCAATTACTGTGGCAGGCTCCTATCTGTTGGTAGACCATCCATCCTCACCAAAATTAATATCACGACTAACTATTTCCTTTCACTGTGATGAAATGTAAACTTTGTAGCCTCTAGAATTCTCATTGTACCTTACAAAAATGTCCATGATACTAGATGGCTGAAACTACGTCTTTTCATCAACAACATGAATATAAAATCAACAACCAAAAAACAAAATGAGATACGTGTGGCTTCTCACTAGTAAACGTTTCCTCCATTAATTTTCCCACAGGAAAATTTTGTGGATAGTGGACACATGTTTAAGATGTAGACATTTGTATAACATTCTTCAGCACATATATGCCTGGGCAATTTTTTCATGAATAATGGTCTTAGCTATCTTGATGATGGACTTGTTTTTCCATTTTGCAACCCCATTTTGTTGTGTGTTGTCTAGTACCCTTTTGCAACCCATTTTTGTTGTGGGTTGTCTGGTACCCTTTTGCAACCCCATTCTCAAGGGTCATGTGATCATTCCTTTGTATAGTTGTGTAATTAGGTTGTGATTCCTCAATACCCATTCGGTCCGTGTGAATCCATGATTTACACATTTTTACTAATATAAAGTTCTCACCTTTTAAGTTCTCTAACGGATTTGGACTGCTTGAAAGAAAGGTATTTTCAATGAGAGGTATGCACCTAATACTCAAATTTCCTCACAAGCATTGGCACTGCTTCCTTTTCTTCAATCTGTACAAAACATTCTTGTTCAAAAGATTTTAAATCATCCTCAGGTAGATAAGTATTATCTATTGGGTTTTTGTGATGGTTCTATCGAAAATCATGGTCAAGACTGTGGAGCAGGATATATATTGAAACTCCCATCCTATCAACAATTCTGGCCTATTTGTTGTTGTAGGAGTTATTTGCAAGATAATGTAAGGTGATGGTGACGAATGGGGAAAATGTTTGTCTAAGAGATGTAAGGTTGTGATGACTAATGGACAAATGTGTGAGATCATGTAAGATTATCATGACTGACAAGTAATGTGGGAAGTATGCCAATAAGAAAATTCCTTTGATATAATAATGAACACATAAAAGAAATGCACAGGACTAATCAAGATTTGGAACGTACCACATTGCAAAGAATGCCTACACCTTAATTATCGCTATGTGGTAGTGAGAGGGTCTTTTTGTTTTATAAGGTTTATAATGTGGAAGGTAACTCGATGTGCAAAGAGCATGTCAATATGATCTTATGTGGTGTCTAGGATGAGCAACTCACATGTGGAGGAGATTACAACACGTTTCATGACTTACATCAGTTGTTATTGGTGTGCACTGTGGAGGTATTATGTTTTCGAAGGAACGTGAAACAAAACGTTTCATGACTGAGATCTAGCACTTTTGGTGCACACTGTGAATGTACTACTATATATTTTAGGTTTATTTTCTTACGAATGACTTTTGTATCATTGGATATGATTTCTCTTCCAATGAGGATTTTGATGAGTTTCAATAGAGATTTTATAAATTCCGCCTAAATGAACACAATAACAAATTGAAGACAAGGTTTCATGAGTTGTCCTTTAAAAAGGACTCTCAATGATGTTTATTAATCACCCAATGCTTAATCTCTTAGAACACTTTTGTTGAATGACCCCCCCAGCTGAAACATCAGTGTGATTCAACATGTTAAGTGGATGTGATACATGGGAAAGATGCGCAGTAAAATATCTTAGGTAACTCACCGTTCTCATGAAATCTAACAAGTGATGGATATTATTCAATGGTAGCCAATCAACAATGGTTAAAATCTTCCTCAATTTAATGCTCAATCCATTTTGCTTTTGACATAATCTAAGACAAATGTGTTCTTGTTGCTTAAATGTAAATTTATTTATGTTGATCAATAATTTCTATTCATGCAACTGTACAAATACTTGGTTTATGGTGTAAATGATCCTATTAGGTAGAACATGTATGCTTCTAACATGCACGATCATGAATGAATTAAGACAATATCAACACTTCATTTGGCATCCTTGTAAAGGTTGTAGGGAAATCAATATGACCAAATGAGATCACCATCCATTCAAATGATCCTTGATCACATATTGAAGGTTGTCTTGCACTTATTCTCTAGTTGTACGGACCTAGTGGCTTTAACCAAACTTGAGGTCAATCTTAATAAAGAATTTCACTTCTAGAAATTAAATGTAATAGGCTATTAACATGTGAAAATACATATTAGTTCTTAATGGTGATACTATTCAAGTCAATAATCTACACATACTCAACATGCCATCTATGTTTCAAACTAATACAATGTTAGGGTCATAAGGTTGTATTGAGGAGGGGTTTATGTGCCATCTATCCAACAACTCTTGATTTTCCCCTTAATTTCTCCATTTTTGAAGAATGAAGCCCTACATAAAGCCTCGTTTGGCATACCAACTTTATGTTTCAAGTCGATCCCATGTTCAATCAGATGGCTTGGATGGATTTGATGAGATTCTCATAACAAATCAAGATAACATTGTAATAGCATCCAACTGCTTCTATTAATTTGACCTCTCCTATCAAACTAAAAGTATGTATGATGAGTTCCCATGGTCTTGATGAAAATTGAAATGTGTCAATTTCTCATCCTTTTGGGGTCAAAATGATAAAGGAAAACTATTATGAGGCATTGATCAATCTATTAGCTTCAATGCCAAAAGCTAGTGCTAAGATGGTTAGGTATTTTTCTGTCATCACCACACATGTTTGGAAATTTTTAGTAGTTAGTATTTGTTCTTTCATATTAAGTAGTACACATATCAATAACATTTTTCCATAGAAAACTTTATTGGGGAAACTCTTCAAGCACTCTCTCACATTTAGTGAATGACACCTATAATAAATTTTGTTGACATACATGTATGGCTAAACTTGAGGGACTAAAGTTGATTTGACTTTGTGACCTCTTTGGCTAATATGACTTCAGCTGGAAAGTCAAATCACTTGAGCTAACACTAAGGTTTTTTTGCATCCCATTAACACATATATGGAAAACTCCTTCATAGATGTAATCAACTAATATGGAAAAATCCTTGTTTCACTTTCCTAAGACACAAATATTTGTTCTTGTTGAGCCAACCAGTGAGTAGGGATCACGACATACACCCATAAATAACCCATAAATAAATCCAGTTTAGTTAAATTTATTTATTTCCACTTTAGTTAATTTTTGTCCCGGTCTTCATGCAGATGAGGAAATGATTTTTTTTTCATTTTTCATTTGTATCGACAGCCTGTCATTGGCATTAGAATTCATAAATGATTGTATTTTAGTCCTGTTGGGCATCTCCAACTACAATATTCGGATCCATGAGTGGAATTTTTTCAATATTTTTGGATCCATGATTAGAGATGGCTGGACTTGGAGGCAAAATTGATTTAGATGTGTTCAATATTGGTCAATTTATTATGATGGAATGGTTGCAGAGGGATTTGATAATGGGGGGAAGAATTCTTGTGCCCATTGTTAGCTATATTGGTTTTACATTTCTGGACCTTCTTGATCCTCTGCTCTGTGTTGTTTACAAGCTCATTGACTATGTATTTGATTATGAATGGAAGCCTTGCTATTGTGATAGTTCTAATTTACAGGATCAGCCTGATGGTGGTGGCAGTAGTAGCAGGAGATCATTTTTTTATCATTTATGTACCTTCTTGATCCTCTGCTCTGTGTTGTTTACAAGCTCATTGACTATGTATTTGATTCTAAATGGAAGCCCTGTTACTGCTACAGTTCTAATTTACAAGATCAGCTTGATGGTGGTGGCAGCAGCAGGAGGAGGTCAGGCAGGATTCTTGTTAATTCTGCTGAGGGGAAGACCAAGATAGCTATGTCACATTGCCTGACAAATGTTTAGATGGAGGATGTTTCTGATACTTTGTATGCCAGGATTCCTATCTTTAGAGAGCTCGTCATGCCCACAGTGTTTTACTTGAGAAAGATGAGTATTTATAAGACAATAATGTATGAGGCCGCTGAGGCTACAACAATCAGATGGAAGCAGAGTGTGAGACTCAGAACCACTACGTTGAAATCTGCGTTCCATGTAAATTCTACCATTGTTGAAGGTCTTCATATCCAGAAAGCTGAGAAGACAGTCGATGTAAGCACCAGATGGTCTAAATGTGATTACACCACATGTGCTTCTTGGAATTCTTCATGCAAGGAGACCTTGTATGTCAAAATTCAAGGAAATGGTTAGTGGATTTCTTTCTAATAATTTCATTGCATGCATTTCTCTACTTTGCATGTGGGCTTCTCATTTCAGCACAACCAGTTTAGTTTCATTTTGATATCCAGCCGTCAGAGGGTGACAAATGTCATTCTCCCAAATAAATCCAAATATAAAATATTTTGAAACCCATAATTAAAAAGTGAGCTTTCAGAACTTTGCACTACATAAATTGTTAATTCCCATACGATTTTCTCTGGAATGAGTTGCTGGAAACATGATCAAAAGGGAGACCCTTCACCTTGCAGGATTTTGGATGAGATGGTAAATCCATGAGTCTAGTTTTTGAATCTCCTTGTATCTTTATTTTTCGCTTTAACATTTAGTTTGTGCCCCACATGAATTTACTGTTGGGAGGTCTCTAATTTCTAGCTAATTCTAATGAGTGAATTATATTGGTATTTTCTTATGTTCACCTTAGAGAAAGCATATTCATGGTGTGCTAAGCTTTGCAAAATGATGGAATAACTTACCCATTAGGAAAATGGACTCCATGCGTACAATTTTCATAATTTTTTGAGTTGGGTATGTAAAACCAACACATTCTAAACTTCTAAATCGAACTGATATTGAATCACAGATGCCTAGACCCGGGACTGCCAAATGTTATGGATTTCTTGTTTCAGGTTTTTTATTATAAAATCCCTAGATAAGTAAGCAAATTGAACCTAACCTAGTAATAGAAACCATAAAACATATGTCCATGTTCACAAACCATAAAACCAATCCTGCCTTGTCAATCATGCAAAATATAATGTCATTCAACCAAACACATTCTAGAGACTCGGGATGTTGCCTCTCGAAGACAAAAAAATTATTAATAACCTAAACAAGGACATCAAGAGTGAGCACAGATAAAAAGCCTGAATCCCTTGGCTAACTGGTTTGCACAAACCAACAAAGGGTAGAGGAAATCAGGATCACTATGGATGGATATCAACCACAATGGAAGGGGTTGGATGAGATGGTATATCCTTATCTTCATTAATTCATAAAAGTAATTGAAAAATTTCTTATGCAGTTTCATTTTCATTTTCCATTCAGACAATGTGATTGTGTAGTTAATTAATAACACTAATTACATCGCATGTTAAAAATTACTGCCCAACAAGATAGAATCACCATTATCATGCCCTTGTTAGCCTCATTCAAGATGTCTCCTTAAGAAGCACAAACCTAGGGTATGATCAAATTTCAAACCCTTACATCTTGTCTCCTTAGGGTAGGATCCCTAATTGTAGAGCAGGATCTGCCACTAATTTTCATCCTCGTACGTCCCCATTCACTTCAACTACATGGGTCCTTTCTTTCCCATATTTATTATTTCTATTGTGGACTTTATTTGACAATGGATACATGTTAGTCCCTTGTAATGGCAATATGTTGTGAGTTGACCACATTGAAGTACCACCTGTCCATTTGATATCCCAAAACATCTACTCGCTTCTATTACCCATTTGGATCTTGAGAAAATGAACCACTTAGTAGTGTTATCATTAACCAAAATACACAAGACAAGGAGAAAATAATGTCCAAAATTGGACTTAAAATATAAATCCCAGAGATTAACTTACTTCACACACATCACTTCTATCTTTTGTGGCTTCCTCCTCTTGGATTTTTCTCAAGCATGGCACTATCTCCTTGCAAAAACCAATGCCTTATTCTATCATTACGGTTGTATAGGCAACTTCTTTGCTAACCACTCTTTTTCCAGCTCTATTTTCACTTAGTACTTCTACTTGATAATTCTGGAGTAATCAATCTTAGTACTTTAGATCTGAAATATGCTTGAAAAAGTGTATCATATACTTTATTGGTATATATCTTCTGGGCCTGGCTAGTGATTTGTAGTGAAGTATTTGTTACTATACTTGAATATTTCATATCATCCCTGAGGCTGAAAGTTCACAAGGAACATATATGGAAAACCTTGATTAATGTCGGATCTCGTTGTTTTCTACACCAAGAACCTACCAAGAAACTCATAAAATACAAATATTCTAGACTATAAAATGTTTTTCAATAGATAAAAATAGAAAACAATTATGTGTTCTCCAGCAATTTTTTGCTCCTCAATTTTGACTTTGTCCAAATCCACAAAATATTTTAATTGATTACTGTATGATCTTATTATTGTAGCCCAAAAGGGTTATTAAAAAATTGATTAATTCTTCTCTTTCAAAACTGTAATGAAGATTTGTTTTCTTGCTCATGAAATCATCATTTTGGAAAACCTCTACATTGTTTATCACCTTGAAACATACCAACCCATGACTGTCCTAAAAAGGAATCAAATAAAAACCATAAATAGTTTTGGGTACATTTGGGGACTATCATGTCATCAACAAGCCCTAAAAAACCATAAATCTCTGATGGTGGGTGTAATTCCTGGGCATTAGTGTGTGTGGAACAACTCTGGTAATTTCTGGGCATTTTTGGGACCTTTTACACCCTTATAACAACAATGGTGAGCAGCTAAAGGACCTCATTCTCAAATCTGGGCACATATCAACATCTAAACACATCACTCTGAGTGAGTTCCGTATAATATTAAATTTATATGGCATCGTTGTTGTCACATAGGTTGATAAACCTTAGTCATTTTCATGCTCTGTCCATTCGAGCATTTTGTATTATATGTACTTCTACATATTAATATAATGACACTTCTTACTAATAAAAAATGAAATGAAATGAATTTATATTTATGTACACAAGTGACCAAATAAGTTAATGGGAATATGAAGTAAAAGTAATAACAACAATGGAGAACTTAGAGCATCGCCAATGTTATATTTAAGGTTAAAGGTTAGAATTAGAGGTAGGTAGTCAAACCACTATAGCCAGTTAGGGATGATTTAGAAGTGTAATTGGAGCAACTGAATCCAGTTGTCCGTTAGTCGAATCTGACTATCATTGTAATAATGAAATATGAATAATAATATATTGGATGATGAATAAAATATACAATAAGCGAGCTCCTTTTATATGGCGTGAGCCAACATAGTGAAGGGTTACACCCTTTCACTAGTAACCTAATAGTATAATTGGCGTTCTATTTTATATTTGTTACATTGCCACTCCCTTTAAGGAAGCTTTGTCCTCAAAGCTTAAGTATTTTCCTAGTGTCGTTCTTCATTCTGACTTGGTGTCATTATTAGAATAGAATGAGGTCTCTTGTGCAGAGACTTGCACTTCCTTTCCATTGATGATTTTGCACTGTATTGTCTCATTGTTCCGACATTTATGACCAGGGGTCCAATCATCACCGCATCGACGACATATGTTTTTCTTCTTTTTTATATTATCAGCGTAACTGTTAGCTGACTTCGATCTATTTTCCATTTCATAGGCATATGATTGAGGTTTGTGGCATTGATGACCAGGTGACCATGTATCTGCACATTACCTACATTGTGTCTCTTTTTCTTGCCGATAATAGTTATTGCCTCTTGTTTTAATTCCTTCCAATTTGTGTTCTGCAGCTTTAGCTTTATGTCTTGCTACTTCTACGTTAGGTATGTCATGCAACTTCAAATCTTTTTGGAGGTACGGTTTAAGACCTCCTAAATATGTTTCGAGTCTTTTCTTTTCAGACAACCCAAATACTCATGTCGATAAGGATTCCCACCGATGTGTGAATTCCTCAATGTTTCTGACTTGTTGTAGTATGGTAAGTTTAGTGAAAAAATGATTTTCTTTGATTCCTTGAAACCTATTAAAAAAATCATTTTTGAACAAGTTCCAGGTGTAGGTAAAGTTATCTCTCTTCCACCATAAGTACCAATTATAGGTGTACCCATCCATATGCATTGACGCATATTTCACATTCTCATCCTCAGATTGAATGTTGTAAATGTCGAAGTATTCTTCTTCTTTATTTAACCAAGCAACGCATTGGTCTTCACTCCCATTGTATTTCAACAACTCTATTTTTTCCTTAGGTGGGGACACTTTGTAAGGACGACGTTGATTTCCTTCTGCCTTATGGTTTGATGGTGGCTCGGAACTACTGGACGATGAAAGTGGCATATCTGAATTGCTTCATTGTTTGAGGGGTTTTTTGCTTTTTTATTCTCTACTATTTTACTTATAGTATCTATTTTGCTGCTTAATCGTGCCTCCATATCTGGCAATACTTGTGTTTCTATCTCTTGCTTACGCGTCACATTGTAAATCTTTATTTCTTTTTGCAATTCTTCTTGATTATTTGTGAATGTTTCCTAGGTGGCAACATGAAATGAGGCATCTAGCATGTCTGGACTGCTGACTTGGCCCAAACTGGGTATGAGCCTTTGTAACATCTCGATTAATGTATTATGGTTTTGTGTCATGGTGCTCATGTTTTGTGTTAAGGTGTTTATGTTTTGCGTCATGGTACTCATTTTGTCATCCAAGTCTTTTTTTTTTCATTCAGGATGTCAAGTTTGTCGTCGAGCCTTCTTTCTAGTACCAAAACAAGCTCATCTTTGAGTAATGTATTGTTATTTTGCATCTTTTCCTTCAAGCCTTTTAGGTTAGCAACAAGAGACCTGATGTCCTTCTCCACTTTTTCGATTTTATATTTCAGTTCCACCATGGTCTTGGACCTTGTATGAGGAGGTGTGTATTTCAAAGCTATTTTGGCCTTTTGAAGTGAAATTTGAATAATAATATATTAATTAATTAATTAATTAGTATTATTATTATTAATTTTTATAATATGTAATTATTTTGGTATATATGTATATATTTTTTTAATATATAATAATATTATTTTAAATAATAATTTTTATAATTGTATTTAATTTTATTATAAAGTTTGGTTAAAAAAAATTAATAAAAATAATACTATATAATAATATCAATTATTAAAATAATATATTTTTATTAAAATTTGTTGTGATAGGGTTTAGGAGCAGGCGGACGTGAGTGGAAGAGGAATGCAGAGGAATGCAGGGAATGAACGATGGTGGTGGACGACGACGTGGAGGAGCAAGGTTGGGGATGGTAGAATGGAGCGAGAGATTGTTGTGAGGTGACGTCGCAGTGAGGAGGCGACGCAAAGGAGAAGGATGGCATAGAGGATGGAGTAGGTGGGATGTTGGAAAAAGGAGATGGGGATATGGAGGAGGGCGGATGGGGGTGGAACATGCCGGTGGTGGCATGGGTGAGATGATGGCATGGTGATGGAGGCAGCAAGGGCAGGGATGTGTAGGACCAAAGAAGGTGGGTGTCGCGGGGAGGATATGGGGAGATGGAAGAGGGAGGATTGGGGTGGAAGGATGTGGCAGATGTGGTGGATGGGGAAGGTGGTGAAGGGTGTGGCAGAGTAGCACGCAGAAGTAGATATGGGGAAGGGTGGGCATAGTTGGAGAGTAGGCGTGAAAGTTTGGAGGGTGTGGCAGAGGAGTGGCGTGAAGTGGGAAGAAGTGGCGGAGGAATGGCAGAAGTGGATATGGGGAAGTTTGGGTGCAGCTGGAGGGTGAAACAATGCGTGAAGGAAGTGGCCTAAAGCGAATGAATGAGTTGCAGGATGGAGTTCACGGAGGTAGTATGATGGCAGGGAGAAATGAAATTAAGGATGTATGGGAGATGTGAGTGGAAGGGTGATGTGAGATGAGCCAAAACCAAGATCAAGTGGGAGAAGCCGAATCTGAGCTTAGTACTAAGGAGCTGAATCTGAGCTCAGGTCAAAGGATTTGAATCCGAGCTCTGATACCAAATGGAGCAACCGAATCTAGTTGTCTGTTAGTGGAATATGACTATCATTGTAATAATGAAATATGAATAATAATATATTGGATGATGAATAAAATATACAATAAGCTCGCCTTTTATACAGCTTGAGCCAACATAGTGAAGGGTTACACCCTTTTACTAGTAACCTAATAGTATAATTAACATTGTATTTTATATTTGTTACAGTAATGTGAGATAGGGTATAGTGTGAGAGAGATTTATATACTACAACATCATGTTTATACCGGAAAATCCAATAAATAGATATTTGGGTTCATGCTAGTACACCTCTGTTATCTCTTTAATAGAACTATTTCTTGGCTATTGCTGACATTTTATATAATTAATGAGTGAATGCCTCCACTGAGCATTACTCTATACATGCATTAATTTGTCCATGCCACTAGATCACATGCATCTTGTAAGTACAATCAACATAGAATTGTACTTTGTCTTCTATTTTGTATATTAAGTGCTCTTCATTGACATGTCATTGTTACATTGGGTTCTAGGAAATATGGATTGTAGTTGTGACATGTTTTTGTTTCTTCTCTCATCTAGACTAAGGACTACTTTTTTTATTTTTATTTTGCGTGAGATACTTCTTATATTTACAATCGTTCCCATGGAGGGTTTCGAACCTAGGTCTCAATGATAATACAAGCCTGATCACCTAACTACTTGGAATTAGACCTCATTCGCATGGGTCATACCAGGAACTACTTTTAGAGTGTAAAATGTAAGATAACCCACAAAACTGTCTATTGAATGTAAGTTTCGAGTAGGTAAGACATTCTAAAATTGCATCCAAGTTTATAGTTCTGAGTTAACTTTTTTAGTTCCCACGAGCCCTCTCAAATAGAGCATCTCCATCTTTATTTCCATATTCACATATTTATGTAATCTTGTTATTTGGTAATCTACTACTATATGAATCAATGCGACTAAATGCACATAGTGTTATTTTATGTAGCAGAATTGGTGTAAAATAGGTCATAGAGGACACCTGTTAATTACTTCTGTGAGAAAATTCCTTGATAAATAATCACATGCTTCTTGTTCTAATGAATTATGTGACACAGAACATTACAAGAACAAGCCATGTCATTGAGTTTGTTAATTTACTGATTTATCTTTCTTTCTCTAGCATGAGGCTTCCAAAATTGAGGATGAATAGGAGATGTCGGGGTTGGTACTTGTTCATCGTAGCCACGTGATTCTCCTACAGGAGAGGCATGCTTCATTTCTTCCTCTCTAAGTTGGAAGTGTGCTTGGATTACATAGAGTTAGTTCATAATCTAATTCTAAATCTAGCTCCGCATAAGTGTCCTGTCATTGTATGCATAGTAGGAAAGTATACAAGTGTCCATGAGTACATAAAGTATGGGAATCAACATTGCAAATGGTTTTTCTCCAATTATATTTGTTATTTTCATTTCATTCATTTGTATTTTCTTCTATTTATTAACATTAAAATATTGTTGTACACAATTTCCTTCTTGTCTTTGCCATTATTCTTGCTTTAATTTTTGTGTAGGGTTTATAAATTTGAGAGGGTTTCTATTCTTGCTTTTGTTTAATGCCAATATATGTTATTTAATGGTCCTGGAAATGCGTAGTGGCCATTATTTTGTAGAGAATGTACATGCCTGTTATCACTATTTTATGGCTTAAGAGCCAACCTAGTAAACATTATTTTAGGTAATTGAGGTTGGCCTAAGCATGTGTGTGGGTGCATAACCCCCTCAAGGAGGGATATACCCCACCTTATAAGTTGCATATTAATACATAACACATGCCTCATTTGTAACATAGTATTTTATTCATTTTGGCTAATCTTCATTTGTAGTCACATACCAGCCCACTTTATGGGTAGTTGAGTCTCTTAAGCCAACCTATAGGTATTAGTGGGTAGTTACATAATTATTACACTTTATTATAATTTAGTGTAAGGTCGGCCTAGCCTCCTCCTTATTATAATTTAGGGTAAGGTCGGCCTAGCCTCCTCCTTGGGGCTAGTGCAATAACCCTAGTAGGAGTGGTATAAATGCACCACATACCTTGTTTTTACAATCATCACATTCAAATGTGTTTAATCATTCTTTGATGAGGGAACCTACATTAATTCACTGTACTTGTGTTTCACTCTCTTGAAGTCTTTTTGTGACATTGATATTTTCAGCTTGTTTATTGGATTAAGGTTTGTTGGAGAAGTCATTGTAGATCCTCTACCTCATTATTTCTAACATATTTAGCATATATACATGATTCTTTAGAATATGGGAACCATATCCTTCTCATTCATGGGCTCTCTCTCTCTCTCTCTCTCTCTCTCTCTCATGCTCCTATTGATATGTTCTACTATTTAGTAGTGTTGTTATAAATCTGAAGTGTTCTATTTGGGAGGATTAGGGTTTGATGAAGTTTTCTTTATAGATCTACGATTTATAATGGTTGCATGCAACATAGGCATTTAAAGCAATAAAATATTGTAGATAAAACACCAATATTTGAATACATATAGACTTATTAGATTTTGCAACTGGGAAGGCTAGGGTTTGGTAGGGATTGCCTCTTTTATAGATCATTGTATTTGTATTTTTTATATTTTGAATAAACTAAGCTCCATGTTCTATGGGTGAAGCATTGATTTCGTTATATCCCTGCATTTTTATGCTGATGATTTAAAAAAACCTGCACAGTTCAAATTACTCTTGGCTTTATCTAAATGTTGCAAACTTATTTATTTCTTTAGAGTTCCTCTTATTAGCAATGAAGAACCACTCTTATAAGACTCATGAGTAAGGACGATTCAACCCCTAATATGATTACTCGTAGAATACTTGCCCCTAAACTCGACTGAATCTTCCTAATCTCCATAATCACCGAAAACTCGACATACTCGGCCAAGACTCGTGCAGACTCGCTCGAACTTAGAAAAGTACAGGAAAAAAAGCCCACAGAAGACTTCGGAATAATAAATGAATTCATCTTGTTGGATATGATCTTTTAGATCCTGCAATGAATCCCATGATGGTAGCCCTATAATGCTAACACTATATCGATATCTTCTCGATATTCCTTTCCCACGTCCCCTACCAGAACCTATAACTACTATAACGGCCACGCAATGAATATTGTTTTCCACCAGAAGATGAAGGATCGAATTGACCACAATATGAGAGATCAACTCGTAAGGGATTCACATAAAAATTATAAACATCATGACCATGAATAACATTCTCCTTCGAACCCGATAAAACAAAAGTCGGACAACTTGTGAAACTTGAAATCGATCTTAGTAATGTGCCCATATTTGAAATAGGTTTTCAAAGTCCCTTGTATCACCAGGTAGATTTCCCACGTATAAAAGGTCTAGCCAGCTTGATCATTCATTATCATTGGATGAAAAAAATATCAACTTATTAAATCAAACCCAACTAATTCATAACAGATCGACACTAAATTTAAATCGGTAATTTAAATATTTATCTAATTAAATACCATCCTTTTTAATTTTAAAAGAAATAGACATTATGCAATATTTATAAAAGAGTTGGCATGGACAACAAAAACTCATATTACGTTCTACTTCTTCTTAAAAAAATTGAACTTTTTTAATCAACTTTATTCATCTCATTTAATTTATAACGTCTCATATGAGAAAGGAACATTATGCATCCACCTCTATATGACAAAACTTGTTATAGCATAAATATTGCATCCTAATTAATTTAGTTCAATATTATTAAAAAATGAAATATATAATTAAAAACTGGGAATAAAATGGCCTCCATGAAAAATGAAAGCGAACTCGAAATAAATCAAATATATAGATGAAGCATTGGAATAAATAAAACCTCTTTCTTGTTTCCATATTTAAGTTGTTTTCATAATTGCCGAGTCTTTCTGAGTCTCTCCCGGCGGGTCTTTCTCAAGTCTTTCCCGAGTCAATGAGTTAAGTGCCAGCCGAGTCTGATTCGTGCAACATTGCTTTTTAGGTTTTTCATTTATCGTGTTTATGTTGGATCATCAATGCAAAGATCAAGGGGATGGTTTAATCAAATACTATACATTTAAAAGATTCAATGAGTGCCATAGTTGGATGTCACTGTTTTAGCAATATATTCAAGGTTAGATGCAGAGTGACAATTATCCTATTCTTTATCCTTCTCCCTTCATTTTTTGACTTTGGCTCCATTTTGTATGCTTGTGTTAGACACAATATATGAAGAATTCTACGGGCTCTTCTAGCTTCCCCTAGGAGTTATAGTGTTCTAGCAGGAGGCAGTTAATCCTTCTCCATTGATCTTGTCAACTATTCATCTTTACCAATGCTAGACTATTTTCTCTGTGCTAATCTATATACCATTGTTACTTGGGAACATATGGAGGAGCAATTTTCTCTTTCTGTATGCATATTTTTAATCCACTATTTTATCTTTGTTGAGATGCATCCCAGGAGTTGGATCACTATTTTTGGGTAGAGTGGATGAAATCTACAGGTGTAGTGTTTTTTTTTGTTTGCTTTGTATGGTATTTTGTGAATCATGTTGTGATCATGTTCAATATTTTATTATCTATCCTGTAGAAATGTTTTTATGTTCTTAATGTAAAATGTCTTAATAGAGGAGCATCCACGGTAGGTGTCTCATTGTGTAAAGCACCACTTTATATTAATGAAAGTAAATGTACATATTATTTTTGTGGTTCGTTTTTCACACAATCTGAGTATCCTTGACCAAAAGGTATACCTTTTTCCTATGCTTGATGTATAATTGTTTCTTAGCTTTGGCATGATATCTGGATTCACAATATAAATTAACAAGTGCAACAAATAAATTGATCGTTTTTATATTCTTGAGTAGTGCCCAAATTTTATTTGTATCTTTATAATTCTAAGGGATTCAAGCTTCACATAGGAGTTCACAAAATGTATTAATGGGGGACAATCCACAGAAGGTGTCTCATTGTGCAAAGTGCAACTTTGTATTATAGAGTAAATGTATATATTATTTTTGTGGTTCCTTTTTCACTCATTCTCAGTATACCTTTGGCATGAAATCTGGATTCACAACATAAATTAATAAGTGCAGCAAAGAGATTGATTTGTGTATATTTTTTTCATGATTTCTGTAGATTTTTTTTACACATAGTTGGATGGACTTCAATTTTGGGACTGATTCTGCCATGGAATTTTAGTTTTAAGATTTAAAGATCTATTTCCTTCCATGATTTCATATCTTTTCATTTTATTTGCAGAGCATGAAAATGACTAAGGTTCATCAATTTGTAATTTTAAATATTTTCTTTAAATGATATGCTAATCAACCAACTTTAGGGTGAGGAAGGAGGGCTCACTTGATTGTAGGGAAGGTGAGGAAGGGTGAGGAAAAAATGGTCAAAGTGGGATAGCGAGGCCAAGAGTCAAGTAGGTAGAATGCCAAGAGTCATTGGTTAAACTTGTAAAGGGTGAATCTTTGCATTATTTAAATATGTTATCTTTTTGACATTGTATGTTATCTTCGCATGTTAAATAGACACACTATTTTCTTGTGTTCTTGTATTCTTACAATTTGTGGATGGTTGTGGACTATTCCCTCTATTCATGAATCTTGTAGGGAAGGATGTCACGATATATAGACAATATTATCTTGCGTGTAATGCCTTTACTTAATTATATTATGCATTGCTAACAATAAAAACTTGATGTTAATCAAGTATCCCTTAGTGAATTGTAGGATATCCTTTATTTCTGATAAATACCTTGGGGTTTGTGAAGATGGTAGTCATTGGACTATTCTATTCGCTCTATGTAATTCTCTTTTTGTTTTATGTCAATCAGTTCTTCAAATTCTTGTAGCTGTGATAGATTAGAATATATCAATGTTAGATTAATTGCTAGAATAGTTTCATAATGCATTATATTCTTAGATACATTTTAGTTGAAACCATAAACCCATATTAGAGTTCTTCATTTTCTATAAAGGAATATATAATTGGTCCTTTGACAGGGTGAACTTGTGAAGTTGATGAGGGAAATTTTACCACATAAACATTTTGGTGCTATAAGCCAGGTCATTTCCCTTGTATGGTTTATAGTTTAATTAATTTTTTTGTATTGTTAGTTAATGGCAATAATCACAATTTATACCCTAGCCAAACAATAATGAAGAGAACTTGCAAGTAGGATTGCATACACCGAGTATGGAATCCAATTTTCAAGAAACTTATGTATAGTTTGATAATAAAAAACACCTTATCCACATAATGTTTAGTTGCAATCTAATTTGTTTCCACATGTAGAGACTAAAGATACTTTTTCTATCCAAAGCCATGATTAATAAGCTTTTCATGAGTCTTACCCATAGTTACACTCGCCAGATCAATATCTTATTGGTTCTCTAGCAACATATCAAACAACATATCTCTAACAGATATTCTATTAGTCACAATCATTGATACTTATATTAATGATAGGTGCATATTAATAAACTTCTAATTGTATCTTAGGTTGGTTACCTTTAATTAATGGTGTTATAAGAAAAACTACCATATGAAATATAACATGTGTTAGCTTTCATTGATTGTGCAATGTTGTTATTAGAAGGAAAGCTAACATGCGTTAGAACTCCTTCATGGTGCTAGAAGGAAAAATACCATATGAAAGCTAACACATGTTAGCTTTGACGACAATGTGCTTGCGGTAGAAGGAAAACTACCATATGAAAGCTAACAACCATTATCTTTCATTCACTGTGCAATGTTGTTGTTAGAAGAAAAGCTAACATGTGTTAGTTTTCATTGACCAGACCTTATTGTTATTAGAAAGAAAGCTAACACATCTTACATTTCATATTCTTGTTAGAAGGAAAGCTAACATGTGTTAGCTTTCATTCATCATATAATGTTTTTGTTAGAAGGAAAGCTAACATGCGCTACATTTCATGTTGTTGTTAGAAGGAAAGCTAACATGCGCTACATTTCATGTTATTGTTAGAAGGAAAGTTCACATGATGTAGTTTTCATGTTGTTGTTAGAATGAAAGCTAACATGCTTTAGATCTTCTTCGTGATGCTAGAAGAAAAACTACCATATGAAAGCTACAGTGCTTTAGCTTTGATGACAATCTGATTGTGCTAGAAGAAAAACGACCATATGAAAGTTAACAAGCATTAGCTTTGGTGACAATATGGTTATCCTAGAAGAAAAACTACTTTATGGAAGCTAGTACATGTTAGATTTGATGACAATGTGGTTGCGCTAGAAGAAAAACTACCATATGAAAGCTAACACACGTTATCTTTGAGGACATTGTGGTTGCGGTAGAAGGAAAACTACCATATGAAATTTAACACCCATTAGCTTTCATTCACCATATTAGATTTCATTGACCTTGCAATATTGTTATTAGAATGAAATCTAACATGCATTAAAGTTCATGTTGTTGTTAGAATGAAATGAAGCATGAGTTAGATTTCATGTTGTTAGAATGAAAGCTAACTGTGTTAGATCTCCTTCATGGTACTATAAGAAAAAATACCATATTAAATCTACCACACGTTAGCTTTGATGACAATGTGATTGTTCTAGAAAGAAAACTACCCTTTGAAAGATAACACCTGTTAGATTTCAGTCACCGTGCAATATTATTGTTAGAAGGAAATCTAACACGCATTAACTTTCATTGGTCCTGTAATATTGTCATTCAAAGGAAATCTAACATATGTTATATTTCATATTGTTGTTAGAAGGAAATCTAACATGCTTTAGCTTTCATACACAGTGCAATGTTGTTGTTAGAAGCAAAGCTAACATGCATTAGATTTCATGTTGTTATAATGAAAGCTAACATGAGCTAGATTTCATGTTGTTGTTAGAACGGAAGCTAGTTAGCTTTCATACACTGTGCAATGTTGTTGTTAGAATGAAAACTTACATGTGTTAGATTTCGAGTTGCTATTAGATGGAAATCTAACATTAGTTAGATTTCATGTTATTTCTAGAATGAAAACTAACATGCGTTATATTTGCTTCGAGGTTCTAGAAGAAAAACTACCATGTGAAAGATAACATGCATTAGCTATTGATAAGAATGTGGTTGTGCTAGAAGGAAAACTACCATATGAAATCTAACACATGTTAGCTTTGGTGACAATGTGGTTGTGCTAGAAGAAAAACTACCATATGAAAGATAACACACAATAGCTTTGATGACAATGTCATTGTGTTGGAAGGAAAACTATCATATGAAACCTAACACCCATTAGCTTTGATAACAATGTGGTTGTGCTAGAAGAAAAAATATCATATGAAAGCTAACACACGTTAGCTTTGGTTACAATGTGGTTGTGCTAGATGGAAAACTGGCATATGAAATCTAAGACACGTTAGCTTTGATGGCAATGTGGTTGTGCTAGAAAGAAAACTATCATATGAAAGCTAAGACCCATTAGATTTCATTCACTGTGCAATTTTTTTGGTAGAAAGAAATATAACATGCATTATATTTCATTTCCCCTGGAATATTGTTATTAGAAGGAAAGCTAACATGCACTAGATTTCATGATGTCATTAGAATAAAAGCTAACATGAGTTAGATTTCATGTTGTTGTGAGAATAAAAGCTAACATGTGTTATATCTCCTTCATTGTGCTAGAAGGAAAACTATCATATGAAAGTTGACATGCTTTAGCTTTGATGACAATTCCATTGTTTTAGAAATAGAACTACCATTTCAAAGCTAACACGTGTTAGCTTTCATGCACTGTACAATGGTCTTAGTAGAAGGAAAACTAACATGTGTTAGCTTTCATTTACAGTGCAATGTTTTCATTCGAAGCAAAGCGAAACATGTGTTATATTTCATGTTGTTGTTAGTAGGAAATCTAACATGTGTTAGCTTTCATACACCATGGAATGTTGTTTTTAGAAGGAAATATAACATGTGTTAGATTTCATGTTGTTGAAATAATGAAAGCTAACACACATTGACTTTGATAACATTGTGGTTGTTCTAGAAGGAAAACCACCATTCAAAACATAACAAGCATTAGCTTTGGTGAAAATGTGGTTGTGCAAGAAGGAAAACTACCATATGAAAGTTAACACACATTAGCTTTGGTGACAATGTGGTTGTGTTACAAGGAAAACTATCATATGAAAATCGACACCCATTAGATTTCATTGATTGTGCTATTTTGTTGTAAGAATGAATGCTAACACACGTTAGATTTGATTGACCTTGCAATATTTTTATTAGAAGGAAAGCTAACATGCATTAGTGTTCATGTTTTTGTTACAAGGAAAGGTAACATGAGTTAGATTTCATGTTGTTAGAATGAAAGGTAACATGCATTAGTCTTCATGTTGTTGTTAGAAGGAAAGGTAACATGAGTTAGATTTCATGTTGTTAGAATGAAAAAATACCATATTAAATCTATCACATGTTAGCTTTGATGACAACATGATTGCGCTAGAAACAAAACTACCCTTTGAAATCTAACACCTGCTAGCTTTCATTCACTGTGCAATATTGTTGTTAGAAGGAAATATAAAATGAATTAGCTTTCATTGACCGTGCATTATTGTCATTCAAAGGAAATATTAACATATGTTAGACTTCGTATTATTGTTAGAAGGATAGCTAACATGTGCTGGTTTTCATACACCATGCAATGCTGTTGTTAGAAGCAAAGATAACATGCGTTAGATTTCATGTTGTTATTAGAAGGAAAGTTAACATGAGTAAGTTTTCATGTTGTTGGAATTAAAGCTTGTTAGCTTTCAAACTTCGTGCAATGTTGATGTTATAAGGAAATCTAAAATGTGTTAGATTTCATGTTGTCGTTAGAATGAAAGCTAACATGCGTTAGATCTCCTTCATGGTGCTAGAAGTAAAACTACCATATGAAAGCTAACACACATTAGCTTTGATAACAATGTGGTTGTGCTAGAAGAAAAAATACCATATGTAGATCTCCTTCATGGTGATATAAGAAAAACTACCATATGTAGATCTCCTTCATGGTCCTAAAAGAAAAACTACCATATGAAAGCTAACACATGTTAGCTTTGGTTACAATGTGGTTGTGCTAGAAGGAAAAATACCATATGAAAGCTAAGACACATTAGCTTTGATGGAAATGTGGTCGTGCTAGAAGGAAAAATATCATATGAAATCTAACACCGATTAACTTTAATTCACTATGCAATGTTGTTGTTAGAAGAAAAACAACACGCGTTAACTTTCATTGACTATGGAATATTGTTATTACAAAGAAAGCTAGCATGCATTATAGTTCATGTTGTTTTTAGAAGGAAAGCTAACATGATTTAGATTCCATGTTGTTGTTAGAACAAAATCTAAGATGCGTTAGATCTCCTTCATGGTGCTAAAATGAAAACTACCATATGGAAGCTAACACGCTTTAGCTTAAACTATCATTTCAAATATAATACACGTTAGCTTTCATGCACTGTGCAATGTTGTTAGTATAAGGAAAACTAACATGTGTTAGATTTCATTTTGTTAGAAGGAAAACTAACATGAGCTAGATTTCATGTTGTTGTTAGAACAAAAGTTGGTTAGCTTTCATACACTGTGCAATGTTGTTGTTAGAAGAAAAACAAACATGTGTTAGATTTCATGTTGTTGTTATAAGGAAAGCCAACATGTGTTATATTTCCTTCATGCTATTGAAAAACTACCATATGAAATTTAAATGGATTAGCTTTGATGACAATGTGGTTGTGCTAAAAGTAGAACTACCATATGAAAGCTAACAAGCATTAGCTTTGGTGACAGCGTGGTTGTGCTAGATGGAAAACTATCATATACATATGATAGATTTGATGACAATGTGGTTATGATGGAATGAAAACTATCATATGAAACCTAACATTCATACACCATGCATTGTTGTTATAAGTAATGCTAACACAGGATAGTTTTCATTTCCATGCAATATTGTATTAGAAGGAAAACTCACATGCGTTAAATTTCATATTGTTGTTAGAAGGAAAAAATACCATGAGTTAGATGTCCTTCATGGTGCTAAAAGGAAAAATACCATATGAAAGCTAACACGCTTTAGCTTAAACTACCGTTTCAAATCTAACATGCGTTAGTTTTCATGCACCGTGCAATGTTGTTAGTAGAAGGAAAACTAACACGTGTTAGCTTTCATTGACCTTCTAATATTGTATTCGAAAGAAAGCTAACATATGTTATATTTCATATTGTTGTTAGAAAGAAAGATAACACATGTTAGCTTTCATACACCATGCAATGTTGTTGTTAGAAGCACAGCTAACATGCGTTAGATTTCATGTTATTAGAATGAAATCTAACATGAGTTATATTTCATGTGATTGTTAGAATGAAACCTAGTTAGCTTTCAAACACTGTGCAATGTTTTTGTTATAAGGAAATCCAACATGCGTTAAATTTCATGTTGTTTTTAGAATTAAAGCCAAAATGTGTTATATATCATTCATGCTACTATAAAAACTACCATATGAAAGATAACACATGTTAGCTTTGATGACAATGTGGTTGTGCTAGAAGTAAAACTACCATATGAAAGTTAACAAGCATTAGCTTTGGTGACAATGTGGTTGTGCTAGAAGGAAAACTACTATATGAAAGTTAACATATGATAGATTTGATGACAATGTGGTTATGCTGGAAGGAAAACTATCATATGAAACCTAACATTCATACACCGTGCAATGTTAGTTTTTCTCATTTTTAGTGAATATATTTCTCAATCAAGTAGATATTATGTTTTCAAGCTACTCAGTCTCTTTACTCACTATGGACCAATTATTTTTCCTTCACATCAACCCATGCATTCCTCTTACAATGAAATTCCCTCTAACAATCCTTACACTCATGTGACACGCTTAGATTTCTTGAACTGATTACATGGAAAAGATCTTAGAGCATGCATGTTCCTTTTTCATTAGGATATTTCCATGCTTCCCATGTGCATTTGGTGGTTTTTTATGATTTGATATATGTCTTTCTCTCATACTACTTGAATTTAAAATTGTCAGGTAATAATATATGTTTTTTGTATGATTTATATGTAAAGTCTATTTTCATAGTGTCCACTAAATGGTGGGGAACATTATTTCTTTGCGAACAAAACTATTGCCATAATGTTTTAAAATTTTGCAGCTATATTAATTTGTTGAAGGTTGCACTTTTGCTAAAATTTAAGAGCACACTTTACATGGTTTAACCTTATTTACAAATTACAATTCAATGTTGTGATACAGAATCGAAAGGAGGTACAATGGAAAATATAATTTTGACAATAGGAGACTATGTTGACCTCCTAATTAATGGTCAAGTTATTAGGCTAGGAAGGGTTGATTCTACAGAGACTAAAAATTATTATGGAAGAGAAAGGGTTAATGGAGGATATGTTATGGTTTTGATAATTGATGTCACTCAACCACATTTGATTGTGGAAGATGTTGATGAAGGGGACATACATCCATGGAATATCATGAATTTGAGGAACAACAGAGGTAAATCAAAATATTGAAGCATATGTTGATATTACATTGAATGTTTTTTTGGATTAAACACTGAGCTTCTTTAATTAGGTGTACATGTGAAAATTTCTCTTCCACATTTTCTATTGGAGACAAGGTATAAATTCTGCAACATGGAGCAAAGGTGGGTGAAGGCTCCATATTCAATACAGATCTTGGGAATAAGGTGCATGGAAGGATGGTAAAGAAAGGATGAATAATGGTTAAAATTGATAAGGTGTTAAAACATGATGCTCTTCTATTACACCCAACAGGATTTGAGCTTACACCAGGGGGTGCATTGGAATCTTATGAGATTTGGCTAGAATCAGATTTGGAACCACATTTTCATGATCATCCCATAAATATTTGTTAAGACACAGTTACATTCAAATTTAAAAAGGTTGCTATTACACATGAATGCACATGAACAATCATGTGCATTTCCAAAGGGATCATAGTTTATATCCACGAGGATGACATGGTTGAGGGTTAAACTCTAGGTGAACTGGAATTTGGTGTTTTTGTGGAAGACATAGATGGAAATTGTGAAACATGTAGAATTGGTGATAAGTCAATACATTGTTTGGTTAGATGGCCAATAAATAAGTTGGTGGATGATGAAGGTGAGATTTTAAGGGTGAAAGAAAATTTCAAGGAGCCACCCAAGGAAATGGTGGCCTGGGATATTATAGAGGACACAAGACCCTTAAATAAATGGGATGGTGATATTTATAATGATAAAAAATCATACTCAATTGATATGCATGTAACGAGGCCGTATAAAAGGATTAAACGAGTTATTGCTACAAAAACAATTGGAAAATGCAAAACACAAATAGATGAAGAGAAAGAAATCTAACTTTTGGCATCAGATGAATGTTGCAAATAAGAATGTCTTCAGCATATGGATAGGAAAGCAATTGTAGATTCTAGAAGGGGTATGAAACAAATAAGTAAAAATGGTATCAGGGAATTTGTCTTGAACTCATTCAATTCAAACACAATCATGTCAAATAGCCATGGCCACAGCCTACCTCCTATTGTTAGGAAAGTAAAGGACATGAGATTTAATGGAAATAGTATTTGTAAGAAAGCATGTTACAAGATACACAAGATTCCTCAAAGCACCTTCTATAACTACCAACAATATTTCCAACGTGGACATATTAAATCCATTCATGGTAATACCAAAAAATTCAAAGCATGTCCACTTACCATGGTAGCCATAGAAGTATTGCATATAATTGTCATGGATAATCCAGATTTTTCACCAAACCAAACACGTCAAGTTGAAGAAGATGGAACCTCTGCTCCTTTAAGATTGCTTCCTTCAACTTACACACAAAGTTCTTTACTAAAGGACATCAATGAGGCTCTTCAAAAGCTCAATTATTCATCAATATCACAACCAACAATGAGCAAGATGTGGAATACTCATTTTCGATATGTGGCATTCTCAAAGAACACCAACTTTAGTAAATGTAGTGAATGTATCATGTTAAAAGCACAGATGAAGTCAGTGACTACAAAAGAGTTGGAAGAAAAGGCATGAGGTATACTAAACAAGCATAACAAGACTGTTATGTGTGGAAGATATTTCTACTATGCACACAGAATTATGTCAGAGCAGTTTCCAAGGGAGTATTTGAGCATTATCCATGATAAAATGGACAAAACAAAGACTTCGATATCAAGATTATGTGTCAAATCAAAATATGTTGCAGGAACAAACTTGGGTTTTTCATTGATAGGTATGCTAACACATGGGCATAACACATGAGGGTTTGGTCATTTATCCCTACAATTTGTACACATGGGGTCACAATTTACCATTAAATCTCTTATAAAGTGCTTGAGGGACCTTGAAGACCCACACCTTGATATGTATGGTGATCTCCTTTATGAGAGTAGAAGTTCAATAAACCCACTTTCAAATGCATTACTTGAAGTCTCTATTTACTCAAAATGTAGAGTGTACAAGGATGATTTTCTATCTCAAGTAAGATAAAAAAAAATCAGAATGTTGATTTCAAACCTCTTCCTCCACATTTGTTTTTATAGTTGGACAATGCTGTAAGTGATAATAAGAATCATTATGTTTTCATGTTTCTATCACTATTAACTGCACTTGGTGTCTTCATCACTATTGAGGTTGGGATATTGCTTGTGGGTCACACCCATGAAGACATAGATGGAACCTATGAAAGAATGTCTTCCAACTTGAAAAGTAAATATATATATTCTTTACCTGAAATGATGGATACATATCACACAATAGAAGAAAAAAGAGTCTTTCCACCTACACTTATTGACAAAGTGTATGAATTCAAAAGTTTCCTTAATGGATACATCAAGGAGAGAAAAGATGCACTAGTTGGACATCTTTATGTTCAATACTTCCAATTTCTTATACTTAATGATGTTCCAGTGATGAGGTATAAAGAATCAATTAGAGATATTGCATGGTCATAACCAGTAGAGTTGTGGAATATAGATGATGAAGGTCGACCTAAATTTCCCATGGGGAATCCTTCTTTCTTAGGTCACAAGGAGAATGATGTATATTTAAAATAACTAAAGGAATAAATAACATCATACATAAAAATGTGGAAAGACACTATTGGCAATGAGAATTTGAAATTGTAACAGAAGAATGGAAAAATAAAGTAGAGTATTGGGAAAGAGTTGTTGATACACACTTGATACATTAGATGAAATCTACAATGATCATACAATAGTGGATGGAAGTGGATCATCTTCTGAGGATTTCTGGTCCAAGACAAGACATATTGTCAATGCTGATTGTAATGCACTCAATGTAATCTCAAGTATTATGGACGGGGATTTTGATAATGTAACAAGTGAACTGGTATTTGTTGGACCCAAGAGCAACAAGACAAATCCAATATTCAATTCTATGATTGACGTTGAGAAAGGAAATATGTTACTTGTTAGATCAGGAAATGAGGATGAAGGAGAGATGACTTGGATGGAAAAGCCACCTTAGATATCTTTGAGGATGATGAAAGTGTGACTCTTCATGTTAAGGTTGACTAGTGGAAGCCTACTTCATGGAAATACAAGGAAATTTTTTTAGAACAATATTGGGTACCAAATCCTAAAGACACAGAACTTGTATCTATTCCAATTAATACCATAGTTTGGGCATGGATTCCAAAGAAAGAACAATGCAATAAGACCAAGATAAATAAATTTGGTGTAGAAGTTGTACTTGATCTACTTGCGAATATAGTGAGATTAGAAGGAGATGATCCATGAATTTAATTTTGTTCTTTGAAGGAGATATTAATATACATTAAGAAACACTTTTCATTGTTTGTTGTATATCAAATATTCTCTTGATGTTATTTTTTGAGGAATTTTATATTATTTACTAGATATATATATATATATATACAAATTTTGGGTTTAACTTTAATGTTAATTTATATCACGCTTTTTTATGCGTAATACATAACACCAATCAATATTTAACTTTTCAATGTTTTGTTTATATCAACATAAATTCTCACTATATCAAATGTTCATAATCAAATTCAATAATGCATTTAAAAACAATATCTTTTATGCATGGTCCATGAATAAATACAAGACACTTGCAATGCAGTTTGAATTGAGTTTTTCCTAATATTCCTTCTTATATTTGATATAAATCGAATCGTACTATATTTCATTCTAATTCATCATAATTTGATTTTGATCATTAAATGACACAACTAGACTTGTAAAATGTTCTCTTATAGACTTTAAAGCGATGTCAACATTGTACTAGTAAAATAACTTATACTCAACACAGGTAAATAGGTAACACTTGTGTCAATATTAAAATGTTTAATAATAGTAACAAACATAATATTAATATTGCATTCTAATTCATCATAATTTGATTTTGATCATTAAACAACACAACTAGACTTATAAAATGTTCTCTTGTAGACTTTAAAGTGATGTCAACAATGTACTAGTATAATAACTTATACTCAACACGGATAAATAGGTAGCACTTGTGTCATTATTAAAATGGTTAATAATAGTAACAAACATTATATTAATATTGCATTCTAATTCATCATAATTTGATTTTGATCATTGAACAACACAACTAGACTTATAAAATGTTATCTTGTATAGAATTTAAAGTGATGTCAACATTGTACTAGTATAATAACTTATACTCAACACAGGTAAATAGGTAACACTTGTGTCATTATTAAAATGGTTAATAATAGTAACAAACATAATATTAATATGTAGTTAAATAAATTTATACGTAATATTTTTTCATGCGATTTATTATTCATGAGCCAAGTCTTGATGAACTTTGTTTTAATATAGAAATATAAATATTAATGATAATATATATATTGTAAGGAATCCAAGTTATAGAGGAATACTAATATACTCTTTTCATATTATCATGGCCAAACACTACATGACTACATGAGTAAATACTGAATACTTTCTATAACTACTTTAGTTAGTTTTCCTTTTTAGTTTCCTCTTGTATTGGAAAACATCACACTGTACTACATTGTTTCTAGTATAATTCATAATTGATTTTGATTGTTAAATTTTTTATTTATTAATAAACACTAGATATATTACTAACATCAATATCATTAAATAATTTTTTTTCCTCGGGAAAAAATCATATTTCTATTCATAATTGAACGAAAAATACATTCTTCTTAAGTTCATGATTAATCCACCTCCTCCAAAACTATATAAAAAATTGACCAAAACAGTAACAACCAAAACTGATTTTACATTTACTCTAAAATCCAAAAATCATAGATTTAAACCTCCAAGATCATAAAAATTAGTAAGAACTGTCTAAGGATAATTATTCATCACATCTTCTGACATACTTCAGAGATTAATTCACCATCAACATCCTAAGGTTTTTGGTTCCTTTGATAAACCAATTTTTTATAATTGATATGCTATTTGAAATTTCTCGCACATTAATCTTTATTGTCAAAGTACACATTCATTAGCATAATGTTTAATACAATGATAATGAAAATAAATTGTGTTTCTATTCTAATTCATAATTTATTTTGATCATCACAAGGGTAAAACCTAGACTTTAAGTTCATAATTTTTTTTGTGGACTATAAAGTGGTGCCAAATTCTTAAAATAAAACATCATACTAAACAAAGGCAAAACTAGATACTATTACAATAACTAAAATTGTTGTAATAACAAATACAATGTGGGTATTATGCTATAATTCCACAACATTATATATCACTATAATTTAATGATGCCAATCTCCTAGACTTACAATGGAAACTCAATTTAGACACAATAATTAATATAATATCAAATTATAACGAAAATCCAAGTTAACAATAGTAAGAACATTGATTATTAATGCCATTAAATAACTTTATATGTAACAAATTTATTTCACAAACTTATTCATGACATAATCCTACTAAACTTTTAATAGAAAAATAAAAATAAAATAATGAAAATAGATTATGTTGTTATTGTAATTTATAATTGACTTTGATTGTTAAAATAATAAACTTAAACATACACTAAATATATAATATTTTATCTCGTCGATTATAAAATGTTTCCAACTTTGTAATATAATATGGTTATGAGGTTTTGAGGCTGTAGCATCTCTAGAGAATCTTGGAGAATGATTGAGAAAATCTAGTAACATTTCGTAACTTATAACCTCAAAATTAAAATCAATACTCCCTACCTTATTCTCCTAATTGAAGTGGGTCCTTCCCCCATAGAGAGCATGGCTATGACTAGGTTTCTGATGTAGAAGTACATGATAAATAACATGTGATATCATAGATTCCATAAATGCACTTAAATATCTAGTCAAAACCATTGGGATATCGATAAAAATGTCATTCTACAAAATATTAATAATCTAAAAAATATTGTTACTTCAAAGTTTAAAGAAAAACGTGGTGCGATAAGGATATATATGTTAAAAAAATTAAGATATTATAAGTAGGTCATTAAAATTGATCTAGAATATCAAAATTACCTTTGTTTATTGACTAGTTCAAAGTAAAAAATTAATATACCCAAGATATTAAGAATGCACTCTCATGAGCTCCATAGTGAAATAGAGCGTTGAACAATTCCTAAAATGAAGTGGGCATAAATAATTTTCCATCTATGTGGGACTATGACCATTGCAAATGAAAATCACTTTCTCTTGGAGTGTCTTGCATACACCCATATTAGATTTCAGTTTCATAATATTTGTTGCAATATAGGTCTTCCTAGCCTTCTTACAATCCATAATTATGGTGAGCTCATAACTCTTCTCTTCAAGCGTTTTCAGCATATGAATACAACCTTAAAGCAAACCAAATAATTTTTCTTAAAGTCAGACATACCAAACTTGGTCTTATTGGACATTAACAACCATCATCATCATCAATAAAACATGGTACTCAACACATGAAACATTTACTAACTATATATTGAATTTAAATTGTCATAGTAACAAACATATTGTTATTATGTTATTAAATAGTTTTTCCCTAGGTCATTCTAAAATTGTGCCAACCTTTTACTTACATAGTAACTCAACACAAACATAGTAGTTACTATATCAAATTATATTAAATTGGTTAATCATAATAACATACACAATATCAATGTAATTAAATAACTTTAACCAACTTAGCTTTTAATACAAACTATAATAATATTAACATAAATAATGTAATGAAACCAAGTTTAAGGCTTTACTCGATTTGAAAAAATCAATCTATTTAAATTTCTTAAGACCTAGATCCACTGTATATTTACAAATTTAATAAAATATGTGTTAACGTTGGTTTAACCAACCTTGAATGAGGGCCAAAATAGCCCCAAATCTCATAAAAATAGGTGTCCATGCTTATCTCTCAAATGGGTATCTAAATCTACTTTAAAATTTCAATTCCGAGAAAGTCGACAAAAGTGCATATTTTCAACCTTGGTTTGACCAATCTTGAACGAAGGCCAAAATAGCTTCAAATCTCATAAAAATAGGTGTCCATGCTTATCTCTCAAATGGGTAACTAAATCCGCTTTCAAAACTCAATTTCGGGAAAGTCGACAAAAGTGCATGTTTTCAACCTTGGTTTGACCAACCTTGAACAAGGGCCAAAATAACTCCAAATCTCATAAAAATGGGTGTCCATGCTTATCTCTCAAATTGGTACCTAAATCCACTCTCAAAACTCAATTATGTGAAATTTGACAAAAGTGCGTCTTTCAACCTTGGTTTAACCAACCTTGAACACTGGCCAAAATAGCTCCAAATATCATAACAATAGTTGTCGATGCTTATCTCTCAAATGGGTATATAAATCTACTTTCAAAACTCAATTTCAAGAAATTCGACAAAAGTGCATATTTTTAACCTTGTTTTTGTTGGAGACATTTACCCACCATGCACACTTAATTTGGTCAATTTGACCTTGTTAAAACAATATCCTAAGTTTTATTAACTTAATCGACATCAGATAAGCACACTATGACATCAGCATGAGCACACCCACGCCTACCTTCAGTCAAGGATGCCAACTAAGCCTTCTCCTTTATTCAGGGAGGCTAACTAGGCTTCCTCCTTCAAACAAGGAGCACTCCGGGAGTGATCTGAGTGTCATAAATGGACCTAATTGCTAACTGATTGTTACAATCAGTTAAGCTAAGTGGTGAAGGTGCCTCCATTCATTATATTGATTATTTTTATTAATATTTATGAACTGGAGTCAACAGAGGTGCCTCCAACCACCTCTGATGGCCAGTTTGACTTCAGTTAACCTCATCGAGGTTCATTGGAGTTAATGATGTGCTACCACTTGTTGGTTGGCATGAAGTGACATGTGTATGAGCTACTTTCAGTTAGAATCAGTCATCCATTGCACTCTTACTTCACTTGGGACTCAGTTGAGTCAATTTGCACTTGATCAGTTGGTTAACTAATTGTTTTACTATGGCTTACAGTCAGTTAAGCTACAACCATTCATTCAATTCGAATGACCTCCTTGGGAATTCAAATTGTCTTGGCATTCATGCATCTTGCATGATCATTGTATTGTATTACTCATTCTTTATTGAATATACAGAGTTGATACTCCTATTGTAGCACCATTATGAGACTATGTTTCAGTACCTATATTATTGTGACATATTAATATGGTATCGGATCTCACGGTAGGACGAAGCTCAGATCTCTCAAAAACATGGCTTTTGATAGATCTTGCATGAAAAATTGAGCAAAAGCTCAAAATTCCAGCACTACACCAGAAGCTAAGGCTTACCACTTAATACCCCAAGTAAAGAAATTGTTGATCAAGCTTACTTGATCAATTATGCTGGGTGTGATGAAATCCTAAAATGTGCAGGCTGTCCGACCTTACGGTGCCCCTTTTGTTGTGATTTGCAAGTTTTAACAGGTGAAAAGCATTTGCTACTGTAGTTTGAGATGGCTTATTCCGTCAAACTCTTGACTTCGTTCAATTTCCATTCATGGAA
The DNA here is from genome assembly GCA_001517045.1 of Pseudotsuga menziesii. Lineage (NCBI taxonomy): Eukaryota > Viridiplantae > Streptophyta > Pinopsida > Pinales > Pinaceae > Pseudotsuga > Pseudotsuga menziesii. Next base: position 90,073 of record LPNX010341122.1, read on the forward strand.
GGAGACATGGAGATCTAGCTACATGCTAGAGGACTCTACCACATCACTATGGACATTGAAGAAGATCCTATTCATGTGATAGAAAAAGCCAGATTCTTGAACAAGAAAGATGAAGCATTCAGATTCTTGTGCCTCTCTAATTCCCGGGATCTTCTTTTCCATCTCTCGGATGATCTGGATTTATGTAGGAATGCAACATAATACACAAATAACCATAGAAACAAATATGCAGCAGAAATAACACTTCATTTCATTAATCAATAATTGAAACTTGTTTACATACAAAATGGAAATAAACTACCTAGAGTGCTGGTAGCTTATCTCTGAGAAGAGATGTGGCGGCTACATGCCTCTGAACTCTCTGTTACAATGAGGATCGAAGGCCTATACATCATTAGAAAGATCTATTTAAGGAATACATCCATAATCAACAAATATCAAGTCCGAAATGGACTCATATTTTCCCGACCATTCGATGCCGAAAAAATGTCGTTTAGGGCCTCAAAACGGCTACGGAAGTTTAGGGCTCGAAAACTGCCAAAGATAGTAAATTGTGCTACAATTCAGGAAACTGGAAAAATGAAAGAAACAATGGTGGGGGTCCAAGAGGAATAGGTGGGTGGCCACCAATATCCTCCTGGATCATCCCCCCCCCCACTTAGGAAGCAATGGTCCCCATTGAATTGAGTTCCTCCATGAGATGAGGAAACTTCTGTTGAACTTGGTCCCTGGTGAGCCAATTTCCCTGGTGAAGGAGTTGGCCTGCTTTAACAACTCAATATAGCTGGATCTTCTACTGGTGGGTGTTCTTGATCTGTGTGTCCATAATCCGATTAGTTGTGGATTGTTCCATGCAGTTGGGGTTTAACTCTGTTGGTGTGAGTTGTTTTGCCACATCTGATGTGTCCAGTAGAGGTGGAAAGTAGGGCCGAAGGCGGTCCACATTAAACACTGGGTGTAGACCAAGGAATGGTGGAATACTGAGCTTGAAGGAATTGTCCTTGACATCCTTGGTGATGGTGTAGGGCCCATATTGAAGTGGTCAAAGCTTGCGGTGGGGTCCTGCGAGGCACTCCTTTTGCAAATGTAGCCACACTTTGTCGCCCACCTAGAATTTGTGTTGCACCCGATGCTGATCATGTCACTGCTTGTACTTAGCATTGGATCTATCCAATATGTCATGAAACTGTTGGTGAATGTGCTAAATGTGTTCAATGAAGCGGCTTGCCTTGGAAACTTCAGACTGGATATGAGCTGAATCAGCCTGAGTAGCTGCAAATGGCATGGCTACGTCAATGGGACATAGTGGCTGGAATCCCAAGCCCACCTGAAAGGTGTTGTGGTTGGTTGAGTTGTGGAGGGCCCGGTTATAGCTATGTTGTACATAGGGGAGGCTCTCATCCCATGTGCATGTATGCTTTGAGTTTTAGATGCGTAAAATGTGTATGATCATCCTGGGGATGGAAAGCTATGGAATTTATGAGCTTGGTGTCTAGCATTGACCATAGGCTAGACCAAAATGTACTAAGGAACTTGCTATCTCGGTCTAAGATTATAGATTGTGGGATCCCAAAGTGTACCCACACTCATTCAAAGAAGAGTTTAGCAGTGGCTTCTGCTGTGATATTCTTCTTGCAGGCCACCATTATGGCCATCTATGAGAATCTATCAATGACCACAAACACACAGTCATTTCCGTTCTTAGTAGAAGGAAGGCATGAGATGTAATCCATGGAGATGGATTCCCAAGGTCGACTAGGGGTAGGAAATGGAGTATAGAGGCCTTGCTTCTTGATGGATGGTTTGGCAATGGCGTAGGAATTGCAGGATCAGATGTACTTCTCGACGTCTTGTCAAAGGTTCGGCTAATAGAAATACTTCTACAGTACTGCCAATATTTTCTTAACCCCGAAATGCCCAGCGACCCGACTGTAGTGCGCTTCCCAAATCATCTTGGCATGCTCACTTGAAGGAACACAAAGGTGTCCCATGTGACATAGTAGTACATCCTAGAGGTGAAATTTTGGAACTTGGTTTCCCTCCAAGAGCATCTGGTATGTGTGGCTGAATTTTGGATCGGTCTTGTAGAGAAGTGGCCAATCAAAAGTCTTGTGGCCACAAGAGTTGAGCACGGTCGGTATCGCCACGATCGATGGTCGGCTGAGGTAGTCTGCAACATTATTGGTGCTTCTCTTCTTATACTTGATGTTCAAATGAAACTGTTGTAGATATGTGGACCACTTCTGATGGCAATCATTCTATAACTTCCCTTGTGTTTGCATCAACTGCAGGGGTCAGTGGCTTGTGTGGATGATCATTTCCTTCCCCAAAATGTAATGCTTCCATTGTCAGCAAGCCTATACAATGGAATACAACTCTTTGTCATAAGTGGGATATTTACAGACTGTGTTGGACAGTGTTTGACTGTGATATGCCATTGGATGCCTTTGTTGAGTAAGGACTTCCCCAATAGCATAGTCAAAGGCATTTGTCTCGATCTCAAATGGTTGTTGTAAGTATGGTAAAGTGAGCACTAGGGCACAACAGAGGCGATGTTTCAATTCTGCAAACGCCTTCTGTTGAGTTTTCGACCAAAAGAATTTTTCTTTCGCTCCTCCCTTGGTGACTTGACTCAAGGGCCAAGTGATATGAGAGAATCCCAGCATGAACCTATGGTAGAAATTAGCAAGGCCCAGAAAGATGCAAAGCTCTGTTAGAGTAGTTGGGGCTGGCCAATCCTGAATGACTTGGATTTTGGTTGGATCCACATGTAGCCCACACTCATCAATAATGTATCCCAGATACTGGACCTGGGTCATGCCAAAAGTGCACTTGTCCAAATTGGCACACAACTTGTGTTGTCACAATGTTTGGAGGACCTGTTGGATGTGGGGGAGGTGCTCTTCCCAAGTTTGGCTGAAGATCAGGATGTCATCCAAGTACACTACTACAAATGAGTTGGTGAATAGCTGCAAGATGTCATCCATAAGTCTCATGAAGGTTGCAGGAACATTCATCAGCTGAAAGGGCATGACCAACCATTCGAAAAGGACCTCCTTGGCTTTGAAGGCAGTCTTCCACACATCGGTCAGTTCGATCGGTACCTGGTGATACTCGGACTTTAAGTCGATCTTGCTAAAATATTTTTCCCCTTTAAGCTGGTCCAAGAGGTCATCAATCCATGGGATTGGGTACCTATTCTGGACAGTGATCTTGTTCAGCGCACGAAATTCAATACAAAGTCTCCAAGTCCCATCCTTCTTCTGTACCAACACGATCGGGATCCCATAGGGCGATGAACTTGGCCGGATGTGACTCTTCTGTAGCAACTCCTGAATTTTCCTCTTGATTTCATCATTCTCCAGAATAGAGTGTCAATAGATCAATCCATTGGGCAGTTGCAGACCTAGGTTCAGATCGATGGGGTGCTTAACCTGACAATGGAGAGGCACCTCGGTGGGTGAGGTGAATATGTCCCGGCACTCCTCCATGACCTTGTCAATTTGTTGTTGTCATGTGAAGGGGCCCTGTCTAGAATTTGTGGCCATGATCTTCTTCTTTCTCTGAGGGTGGATCATCAAGAAAACAAACTTCCTAGTTTTGGAAATGAGCTTATTACATTGTTTTGCAGTAACCAAAGAGATAGCAGCAGGGGGTGGTACCTCTAGTATCCTGTACAAATTATTTCCCAATGTAATAATAACAGCACGATGCTGGGACTCATACACATCATGTCGCTTCCATAAGTATGGTTGACCTAATAATACATCATAAACATCAAGAGGAGCAATATCACATAATACCTCATCGATGAAGGGCTTGATGTTGTAGGGAAGGTGGAACTGTTGGCTGACGCGAAGATCTTGTCCTTGGTGAAGCCACCCGATGGTATACGGTTGTGGGTCTGTTGTAGCTGAAAAACCTAACCAATTCATGACCTCTACTGAAATCAGGTTCTTTTGGCTCCCACTGTCGACAATGAACTGTAGCGAGGAACCCTATACCCACAACTAGGAGTGGAAAAGATGCTCCTCCTCCTCTGAATCTTCTAGTTCTTTTTTATGGATCTTCATGGTGGCAACAATGGCATTGGGATCTGCATTAATAATATTCCTCCCTCTGTCATTCCCCTTCTCGAGTTTTGATTTAGTGTCATAGTATGCATCTGATTCAGAAGCCTTTATCTCAGCCACCAGTGACTTCTTAGCCCGATACTCACTTGTGTTGTGTGTGGGGATCTTATGGAACTCGCAGCACTTTCCCGCTTCCTTCTTCAGCTTTGCAGTGTTTCTCTTTGCTTACGGCTTTGGAAAGTTTTCTTGAGTGGCCATGCCTTGGTTATGTCCTTGGTTCTGTGCTTTGGGGGAACCTTTCCCTTGATTCTGATTCACAAATCCAAAGTCTCACTTTTTCTGTTTGAATTTTTGCTCAATTTTGGCAGCATACTGATATGCCGTACCAAGTGAGGAGATGTCGAGGAACTCCATTTCCTCTTGAATGTATCTGTGCAGACAAATTTAGTACTTCAGCACCAAATGTTTCTCTGAATCTTTGATACCCAACCTGGTGCGTAGGGTATGGAACATATTCATCAGCTCATGCACATCTTGATTTATTTGCTGCCACAGCGTAGTCCATTGGATGTACTTGTCCTCATATCTCCCCACTGGATAATATTGTCCCTTTATGGAATCTCAAAAATAATTCCAAGTGGGTATGGCTGAGAAAAAAGAGGGTTCCTCCTCTTCCTTTCTCTCATATTAGGTTTCCCACCAGTCCTTGACATGGGGGCAGCTTTGAGTAGAGAAAAATTAATCTTTTCCCGGTCAGAAAAGTCATGAACCAAGAAATATCCTTCTAATAGATTCAACCATCTATCTATAGCATCTGCATCTATTATACCATCAAATATGGTAATGTCAAAGTTTACTTGTACCTTAAAATGGGTTGTGTCTCTAGAGTGGCTGCTAGATGCAGATGCACCACCAGTGGGAAGCCGTTGAAGGATCTGGGAGAAGTTATCCATGATTGTGTTCCTTTGTTTTTCAAGGGCCTCCTCAAGAAACATTTTGATAGGATATTCTATGCCCTCAACTTTCTTTTCATCCCCCATGGGTGGTTGTTGGGATTTGTGAGGCTGATCTTGCAAAGGTTCAACCAGATCGAGCCCTAACTCTTTATACCCTACTCTCGTTGGGGACATGCAAAGAAGGATCGAGAAAGAGTAGATTTCTCTAATACCACTGATCTAGATTTATGCAGGAATGCAACAAAATACACAAATAACCATAGAAACAAATATGGAGTGGAAATAACACTTCATTTCATTAATCAATAACTAAAACTTGTTTACATACAAAATGGAAATAAACTAGCTAGAGTGTTGGTAGCTGATCTCTGAGAAGAGATGTGGTGGCTACATGCCTCTGATCTCTCTATTACAATGAGGCTCGAAGGCTTATATATTATTGAGAAACAATGGAAACCCTACACATCCAAAAACCTAACCCTAGGAGGTGAAACGCCTTAATGTGGGCCCCGTTGGGTAACTTGGTACATCAATTTCCTGGGGTCATAACTTTAGCATACTACCTGTGTTTGACGTGCATGATACATCATTAGAAATATATTTTTAAGGAATACATCCACATATAACAAATATTGTGTCTAAAACAAACTCATATTTTCCTGACCATTCGATGCCAAAAAAACGTCGTTTGGGGCCTCAAAACGGTTCCAGAAGTTTAGGACCCAAAAACTGCCAGAAATAGCAAATTGTGCTACAATTAAGGAAACTAGAAAACTGAAAGAAACAATGGTGGGGGTCCAAGAGGAATAGGTGGGTGGCCACCAATATCCTCATGGATCATTGGGATTGAAGACTCTAAAAAAATTTTGGGACAAATTGGACACCCTGTATGGAAAACAGGATGATTTGAGAGTTTACTAGCTTGAAAATGAGTTGATGTATCTCCACCCTTCCAATTTTGAGACCTTAAATGATATTTTCACAAATTTCAAGCATATTGTCTTATGCTTGAAGCAATTTACGGTGGAGAAGGAGTATGATCAGATCATCCTCGCCATTCTCTCCAAACTTGGAGCTGATTATTCGGTGTTTGTCTCTACATTATGTGTGGGGAAGCTCACAACCCCTGGATGGAAGATTCCTTCACTCAATGCCTTCATTGAGTCCCTAACAAGTGAACATTATAAACTTGTCCAGATGGGGATCATCATATCCTCCCATGATCAAGCCCTCTATATCTCGAGGCCCAAATATTTGAAGGGTAAAGGAAAGCAGCAGAAGAACCCAAAAACCAAATTCAAAGCTCCTAAGCCTAAAGTTGAAAACCAGCAGCATGAAGAGCCTTCTGGATCAAAGAAGAACAAAAGTAAAGGGCATCATGGAAAGAAAAAAGTCAAGTGTTCATACTGCGGGAAGGGATTCCACCCTAAACATGCCTGCATGAAAAAGAAACTTGATGAAGCTACATCTCATCTTGAGAAAAATCACATCAATCTTCCTGAAAGCTTTCGTAGGAGAGATAAGCAAGATCAGGAACCACAGCATGAAAGAGGTCATGCTCTCATGGCAAGCACTTCGAAGTCCAAAGCACTCTTGATAGATTCTAGAGCTTTGAATCACATGATGGCTAAAAGAGACTCTTTCTCATCTTTGGAGACCAGCAAATCCATTCCCATCCATGTGGGAGATGACTCCACAATCATATCCGAAGGACAAGGTACTGTAGATCTTCAGCATGGTTATTTTTCCAATGTTCTATATGTACCATCTCTTGCATGAGACCTCCTAAGTGTGTATCAAATGATACATACGAGAGTGCCCAAGAGAGTCTCCTTTATCCCAGATGATGTAGAGATCACAGAACTTGCAACAGAAAAATTTGTAGCAAAAGGCCTTGCAAACCATCATGTAAAAGCCTACGAATTCTCCCATTTTGTGGCAGATGCAAAGCCCACCGCATTGCTGACTCATGGAAATGAAGTTAGTAGACTGTGGCATGAGAGGTTTGACCATCTGAAATTCAAATACTCGCAGCAATTACAGAATAATTCTATGGTTGAAGGCCTCTTGGTCATTAAAGCTACCACTGGAATTTGCAAGGGCTGTGTTCTTGGAAAGCACCCTGAGCATAAGTTCGATCGGGGGAAGGAAAGCTGAGAATCGTGCATCTTGGGACTGATACAGTCTGATATCAGCAGTCCCATGCCTATCACATCCATGAATGGATCAAGGTACATTCTGACTTTCATTGATGACTTTTCTAGATACACATGGGTCTTTTTTATCAAAAAGAAGTCGGAAGTCTTGGAAAAATTCACTGAATTGAAGGCCCTGATTGAGAATGCATATGGCAAAAAGATCAATATTTTAAGATCTGATAATGGCAGGGAGTATGTTAGTAATTCATTTCTGCATATATGTTCCCAAAGTGGTATTCAAATCCAGCATTCAGTCCCCTACACTCCCCAGTAGAATGATGTAGCGGAGAGGAAGAATCGGTCTCTCAAGAAGATGACCACTTGTATGTTGGAATCAAAGAAATTGGCTGCAAATTTGTGGGCTGAAGCCATGCATGCTGTAGCATATATTTAGAATAGAGTTCCACACTCATCCATTAAAGGGAAGACCCCTTTTGAAGCATATTTCAGACACAAGCCAGATGTGTCGAACTAAGGGTGTTTGGGTCCACTGCATGGGCCCGAATTCTTCTTGATAAAAGGAGGGATTTGCAACCGCAAAACATAGAATGTATTTTTATTGTATATCCTGATGAATATAAATTTTTTGAGATGCTGGATATCAACACAAAAAATATCATCATTGAAATGAGTGTCATGTTCGATGAACCTCTTCAGGAGGTGGAACTAGTGAAGGAGAAAACTGTTGAATTTCCTTCCTATTCTACTGAAAATTTGGATGATGTAATTGAGGGTGATGAACCTGATTTGGATCCTATGATTTCTGATATTAGTGTACATAAAACATAATATGCTGAATTAGAACCTGAAGTACAAAATCATCTCCCAACTTGGGCCCGACAGACACTCTACCTCGCAGGTGATAACATTGGAAATCCGAATGATCCAAGAAGAACCCGGTCTGATTTCCAAAGAGAAGGTATTGCGCTCTCTTGTGCTAATTATTTTAATTCTGAATCTTGTTATTTGATAATAATTTCAGACCCTAATTCTTACTACGATGCTCGAAAGGATTTGAGATGGCAAGTTTCCATAGATGAAGAGATGAATTCTCTTCAGAAAAACACTACTTGGGAGCTAGTTTCTCTTCCTCAAGGGAGGAAATTGGTTCAATGCAAGTGGGTGTTTAAGACTAAGGTTTATGCTGATGGAAGCACCCATAAATATAAGGCAAGGCTGGTTGAAATTTTTTTCTCCCAGGTCCAAGGTGTGTATTACCATGAGACCTTTGCACTAGTTGCAAAAATGGACTCCGTCTGCCTAGTTTTGGAAATTTCTGCATCTAAGAAGTGCATCATATGGATGTTAAGTATGCATTTTTGGATGTAGATATTCATGAGGAGATATACATGAAGAATCCTAAGGGATAAATTTCTGATCCATCTTTGGCTTGCAAACTAATGAAGTCACTATATGGGTTAAAACAGGCCCCAAGAGAGTGGTATTCCAAGATGGATGCCTTCCTTCTCTCGCAAAACTTCCAAAGGTGTAGATCAGATTTATATGTGTATATACAGTATTCTGATGGTCATTTGATTATTATTGTTTTATATTTTTATTACTTACTGATCACGGGTAGCACAGTTACTTCTATTTCAGTCATCAAAATGACTCTCCATAATGCATTTGAAATGAGTGATTTGGGGCTCTTAAAGCATTTCTTGGGGCTCAAAATTGGGAAAACTTTTGATGGGATAATGGTCACCCAGTCCAAATATATATCATATATGTTAGTAAATTTTAACGTGGCTGAATGTAAAGCTGCTCCATTCCCTTTACTTTCAGGGATCAGCCATGAAGAAGGAAAAAGCACACCCCCATGGACTGCACTATTTTTCGACAACTAATTAGCAGATTGTTGTACTTGACTCATTATTAGCCTAATATATGTTATGCGGTGAATGCTCTGTCAATATACATGCAACAGCCCCATGATCTTCATTGGAAGGAAGCCAAGAGGATCCTCCAGTATATTCAGGGAACCAAGACCTACGACATTCACTATGCTACAAACTCTGAGCTAGAGCTAGTTGGTTACATAGATTCCGATTGGGTAGGTGATTTAATTGATCAAAATTCTACTTACATATATGTCTTCATGTTTGGTGGTGGCCCTATTTTCTGGTCTAGAAAAAAGCAGGCCACCATAGCATTGTCTTCAACAGAGGCCGAGTACCGAGGAGTGGTGAATGCTTGCATCCAAGCTGTTTGGTTGCAAGGAATTCTTTCAGAGTTTGATATTGGTAGTAATTTTTCCAATTTCCTCTTTTTTGACAGTCAAAATTCTATTAATATATCCACAGATCTAATTACCAGGAAGAGGACCAAGCATGTAGAGATACACATTCAATATATCAGGGAATTAGTGCATGACAAAGCCATCATTCTGCAATACTGCATGACTGATGAGCACATTGCAGACATATTCACCAAGATATTTTTAGAAAATAAGTTCACTTACCTTCGTTTACAGTTGGGAGTGAGTTTATCATGGTGATTAGACTACTTTCAGTGTTCAGCCTGAGGGGGGTTTTTTCCCACTGTGTTTTCCCTCTTTTCCTCAATTAGATTTATTTTTTAGCATTGTTTGAGTTACATTATTGTACACGGTGACCTATGGCCTTAGTTTCTAGGTCCCTAGCATTTCATGCACTTTATGTTTCTACTTCTCCTGAGTATAGCTTAAGGGGGGGTGTTAGAGACATTTACCCACCATGCACACTTAATTTGGTTAATTTGACCTTGTTAAACCACTATCCTAAGTTTTATTGACTTAATCAAAATCATATGAGCACACTATGACATCAACACGAGCACACCCACGCCTACCTTTAGTTAAGGGGGCCAACTAAGCCTTCTCCTTCATTCAGGGAGGCTAACTGGGCTTCCTCCTTCAAACAAGGAGCACTCCGGGAGTGATCTGAGTGTCATAAATGCACCTAATTGCTAATTGATGGTTACAATCAGTTACGCTGAGTGGTGAAGGTGCATCCATTCAATATATTGATTATTTTTATTAATATTTATGAACTGGAGTCAACAGGGGCACCTCCTACCACCTCTGATGGCCAGTTTGACTTCAGTTAACCTCATCGGGTTCATTGGAGTTAATGATGCACTACCACTTGTTGGTTTTCATGCAGTGACATGTGTCTGAGCTACTTTCATTTGGACGTAGTCATCCATTTCACTCCAACTTCAATTAGGACTCATTTGAGTCGATCTCCACTTGATCAGTTGGTTAACTAAGTGTTTTATTGTGGCTTACAGTCAGTTAAGTTACACCCATTCATTCAATTCAAATGGCCTCCTTGGGAGTTCTAATTGTCTTGTAATTCATGCATCTTGCATGATCATTTTATTGTATTACTCATTCTTTATTGAATATATAGAGCTGCTAGTCCTATTGCAGCACCATTATGCCATTTTCATGCTTAATTGTCTGAAATCTCTTATGAGACTATGTTTTAGTCCCTAGATTACTGTGATAGATTAGTAGTTTTGAAAAAACTTGAACGAGGGAAAAAATAGATCCAAATATCATAAAATAGGTGACCCTTGTTATCTCTCTACGGGGTACCTAAATCCACTTTTGAAACTCAATTCCAAGAAAGTCGACAAAAGTGCATATTTTTAATCTTGGTTTGAGGAACATTGAACAAGGGCCAAAATAACTCCAAATCTCATAAAAATAGGCGTCCGTGCTTGTCTCTCAAATAAGTATGTAAATCCACTTTCAAAATTCAATTCTGAGAAAGTCAACAAAAGTGCATCTTTTCAACCTTGTTCTGAACAACCTTGAATGAGGGACAAAATAGATCCAAATCTCATAAAAATAAGTGTCCATGCTTATCTCTCAAATGGGTATCTAAATCTAATTTAAAATTTCAATTCTGAGAAAGTCAACAAAACTGCATATTTACAACCTTAGGTTGAGCAACCTTGAACAAGGGCCAAAATAGCTCCAAATCTCATAAAAATAGTTGTCCATGCTTATCTTTCAAATGGGTACCGAAATCCACTTTTAAAACTCAAATGCGAGAAAGTAAAAAAAGTGCATATTTTCAACCTAGGTTTGACCAACCTTGAATGAGGACCAAAATAGCTCCAAATCTCATAAAAATAGGTGTCCATGCTTATCTCTCGAATGGGTACCTACATCCACTTTCAAAACTCAATTCTGAGAAAGTTGACAAAAGTGCATCTTTTCAACTTTGGTTTGACCAACCTTAAACGAGGGCCAAAATAGCTCCAAATCTCATAAAAATAGGTGTCTATGCTTATCTCTCAAATGGGTATCTAGATATACTTTAAAATTTCAAATTTGAGAAAGTCGACAAAAGTGCATATTTTCAACCTTGGTTTGACCAACCTAGAATGAGGCCCAAAATAGCTGCAAATGTCATAAAATAGATGTCCATGCTTATCCCTCAAATCGGTACCTAATCCAACTTTAAGAACTTAATTACGATAAAGTCCACAAAAGTACATCTTTTCAACCTTGGTTTGACCAACCTTGAACAAGGGCCAAAATAGCTCTAAATCTCATAGAAATAGGTGTCCATGCTTATCTCCCAAATGGGTACCTAAATCCACTTTCAAAACTCAATTCTGAGAAAGTCGACAAAAGTGCACATTTTCAACGTTGGTTTGACCAACATTGAACAAGGGCCAAAATAGATATGAATCTCATAAAAATAGTTGTCCATGCTTATCTCTCAAATAGATACCGAAATCCACTTTGAAAACTTAATTCTGAGAAAGTTGACAAAAATGCATATTTTCAACCTTGGTTTGATCAACCTTGAACGAGGGCCAAAATAGCTCTAAATCTAATAAAATAGGTGTAAATGCTCATCTCTCAAATGGGTATCTACATCCACTTTCAAAACTCAATTCCTAGAAAGTTGACAAAAGTCCATATTTTCGTCCTTGTTTTGACAAACTTGAAATGAGCACCAAAATAGTTCCAAATCTCATAAAAATAGGTTTCCATTCTTATCTCTCAAATGGCTACCTAAATCAACTTTAAAAACTCAATTCCGAGAAAGTCGACAAAAGTGCATCTTTTAAACCTTGGTTTGACAAACTTTGAACGAGGGCCAAAATAGCTCCAAATATCATAAAAATAGGTGTACATGCTTATCTCTCAAATAGGTATCTAAATCTACTTTAAAATTTCAATTCTGAGAAAGTCGACAAAAGTGCATATTTTCAACCTTGGTTTGACCAGCCTTAAACGCGGGCCAAAATAGCTCCAAATCTCATAAAAATAGGTGTCCATGCTTATCTCTCAAATGTGTACCTAAATCCACTTTCAAAGCTCAATTATGAGAAAATCAAGCAAAGTGTGTATTTTCAACCTTGGTTTGACCAACCTTGAATGACGACGAAAATATCTCCAAATATGATAAAAATAGGTGTCCATTCTTATCTCTCAAATGGGTATTTCTATTTAAAATTTCAATTCCGAGATAGTTGACAAAAGTGCATATTTTCAACCTTGATTTGACCAACCTTGAACAAGGGAAAAAATAGCTCTAAATACGATAAAAAAAATTGTTAATGCTTATCTCTAAAATGGGTATCTAAATCTGTTTTCAAAACTCAGTTCCGAGAAAGTCGATAAAAGTGCATATTTTAAATGTTGGCTTGAGCAACATTAAACGAGGGCCAAAATAGCTCCAAATCTCATAAAAATAGGTGTCCATGCTTATCTCTCAAATGGGTACCTAAATCCACTTTCAAAACTCAATTCCGAGAAATTCAATTAAACAACATATTTTCAACCTTAATTTGACCAACCTTGAACAAGGGAAAAAATAACTCCAAATCTCATAAAAATAGGTGTCCATGTTTATCTCTCAAATGGGTACCTAAATCCACTTTCAAAACTCAAATTCGAGAAAGTCGACAAAAGTGCATATTTTCAATGTTGGTTTGACCAACCTTGAATGAGGTCCAAAATAGCTCCAAATCTCATAAAAGTAGATGTCCATGCTTATCTACAAAATGGGTTTCTCTATCTACTTTAAAATTTCAATTCTGAGAAAGTCGACAAAAGTGCATATTTTCAACCTTGGTATGACCAACATTAAACAAAGGAGAAAATAGCTCCAAATCTCATAAAAATAGGTGTCTATGCTTATCTCTCAAATGGGTACCTAAATTCGCTTTCAAAACTCAATTATGAGAAAGTCGAAAACAGTGCATATTTTCAACCTTGGTTTGACTAACCTTGAACGAGTGCCAAAATAACTCTAAATACCATAAAAATAGGTGTCCATGCTTATCTGTCAAATGGATACGTAAATCCACTTTCAAAACTCAATTCTAAGAAAGTTGAAAAAAGTGCATCTTTTCAACGTTGGTTTCACCAACCTTGAATGAGGGAGAAAATAGCTCCAAATTTCATAAAAATAGTTGTCCATGCTTATCTCTCAAACGGGTATCTAAACCTACTTTAAAATTTCACTTCCGAGAAGGTCGACAAAAGTGCATATTCTCAACCTTGGTTTAACCAATGTTGAATGAGGGCAAAATAGCTCCAAAAAGCATAAAAAATAGGTGTCCATGCTTATCGCTCAAATGGGTACCTAAATCCACTTTCAAAACTCAATTTTGAAAAACTCGAGAAAAGTGCATATTTTCAACATTGGTTTGACCAACCTTGAATGCGGGCCAAAATAGCTCCAAATCTCATAAAAATAGGTATCCATGCGTATCTATGAAATGGGTAGATAAATCTACTTTCAAAACTCAATTCTGAGAAAGTTCACAAAAGTGCATATTTTCAACCGTGGTTTGACCAACCTTAAACAAGGGCCAAAATAGCTTTAAATCTCATAAAAATAGGTGACCATGTTTATGTCTCAAATTGATACCAAAATCTACTTTCAAGATTCAATTCCGATAAAGTCGACAAAAGTGCATATTTTCAACCTTGATTTGACTAAACTTGAACGAGGGCGAAAATAGCTCCAAATCTCATAAAAATAGGTGCCCATGCTTATTTCTCAAATGGGTACCTAAATCCGCTTTGAAAACTCAATTCAGACAAAGCTCACAAAAGTGCATATTTTCAATCTTGGTTTGACTATACTTGAACGAGGGCCAAAATAGCTCCAAATCTCATAAAAATAGGTGTCCATGCTTATCTCCAAAATGGGTATCTAAATCTAGTTTAAATTTTCAGTTGAGATAAAGTCAACAAAAGTGCTTATTTTCAACCTTGGTTTGACCAGCCTTGAAAGAGGGCAAAAATAACTCTGAATCTCATAAAAATAGGTGTCCATGCTTATCTCTCAAATGGGTACCTAAACTCGCTTTCAAAGCTCAATTCCTAGAAAGTCAACAAAAGTGCATATTTTCAACCTTGGTTTGAACAACCTTGAACAAGGGCCAAACTAGCTCCAAATATCATAAAAATAGGTGTCCATGCTTATCTCTCAAACGGGTGCCTAAATCCGCTTTCAAAACTCAATTACAAGCAAGTCGACAAAAGTGCATATTTTCAACTTTGGTTTGGCCAACCTTGAATGAGAGCCAAAATAGCTCCAAATCGCATAAAAATAGATGTTCTCAAATGGGTACCTAAATCCAATTTCAAAACTCAATTTCGAGAAAGTCGACAAAAGTGCATATTTTCAACCTTGAATGTGGGCCAAAATAGCTCCAAATATTATATAAATAGGCATCCATGCTTATATCTCAAATGGGTACCTAAATCCACTTTCAAAACTCACTTCTGAGAAAGTCCACCAAAGTACATATTTCCAACCTTGGTTTTATGAACCTTGAAGGAGGGCCAAAATAACTCAAAATATCTAAAAAATAGGTCTCCATGCTTATCTAAAAAATGGGTACCTAAATCCACTTTCAAAAATGAATTCCGACAAATTCGACAAAAGTGCATCTTTTCAACCTTGGTGTGACCAACCTTGAACTAGGCCCAAAATAGCTCCAAATCTCATAAAAATAGGCATCCATGATTATCTCTCAAATGGGTACCTCAATCTAGTTTCAAAACTCAATTCCGAGAAAGTCGACAACATGCATTTGTCAACCTTGGTTTGACCAACTTGAGTGAGGGCCAAAATAGCTCCAAATCTCATAAAAATAGTTCTCCATGCTTATCTCTCAAATGGGTATCTAAATCTACTTTAAAATTTCAATTTCGAGAAAGTAAAAAAAATTGCATATTTTAAAACTTGGTTTGACCAACCTTAAACAAGGGCCAAAATAGCTCCAAATCTCATAAAAATAGGTGTCAATTCTTATCTCTCAAATGGGTACCTAAATCCACTTTCAAAACTCAAGTCCAAGAATGTGGACAAAAGTGCATATTTGAAACCTTGGTTTGACCAACCTTAAACGAAGGCCAAAATAGCTCCAAATCTCATCAAAATAGGTGTCCACGCTGATCTCACAAATGGGTACCTACTTCCACTTTCAAAAATCGATTCCAAGAAAGTCGACAAAAGAACATATTTTCAACCTTAGTTTGATCAACCTTGAACGAGGGAAAAAATAGCTCCAAATATCATAAAAATACGTGTCCATGGTTATTTCTCAAATAACTACCTAAAGACACTTTCAAAACTCAATTATGAGAATGTCGAAAACAGTGCATCTTTTCAAGGTTGGTTTGACCAACCTTGAACAAGAGCAAAAATAGCTCCAAATCTCATAAAAATAGGTGTCTATGCTCATCTCTCAAATGGGTATCTAAATCTACTTTAAAACTTAAATTCAGAGAAAGTGAATAAAAGTGCATATTTTGAACCTTGGTTTGGCCAACCCTGAATGCGGGCCAAAATAACTCGAAATATCATAAAAGTAGGTGTCCATGCTTATCTATCAAATGGGTACCTAAATCCACTTTCAAAACTCAATTCCGAGAAAGTTGACAAAAGTACATATTTTCAACCTTGGTTTGACCAACCTTGAACGAGGGCCAAAATAGCTCCAAATCTCATAAAAATAGTTGTCCATGCTTATTTCTCAAATCGGTATCTCAATCTACTTTAAAATTTCAATTCCGAGAAAGTCGACAAAATTGCATATTTTCAACCTTGGTTTTACCAACCTTGAACGAGGGCCAAAATATCTATAAATCTCATAAAAATAGGTGTCCATGCTTATTTCTCAAATGGGTACCTAAATCCACTTTGAAAACTCAATTCCGAGAAAGTAGACAAAAGCGGATATTTTCAACCTTGGTTTCATCAATGTTGAACAAGGGCAAAAATAGCTCCAAATATCATAAAAATAGGTGTCCGTGCTTATCTCTCAAATGGGTACCTAATTCCGGTTTCAAAACACAATTATGAGAAAGTCATCAAAAGTGCATATTTTCAACCTTGGTTTGACCAACCTTAAATGAGGGCCAAAATATCTCTTAATCTCATAAAAATAGGTGTCCATGCTTATCTCTGGAATGGATATATAAATCCACTTTCAAAACTCAATTCTTAGAAAGTCGACAAAAGTGCATATTTTCAACTTTGGTTTGAAAAATGTTGAACGATCGCCAAAATAATTCCAAATCTCATAAAAATAGGTTTCCATGCTTATCTCTCAAATGGGTATGTAAATCTACTTTAAAATTTCAATTCTAAGAAAGTCGATAAAAGTGAATATTTTCAACCTTGGTTTGACCAACCTTGAACGAGGGTCAAAATAGCTCCAAATCTCATAAAATAGCTTTCTGTGTTTATCTCTGAAATGGATACCTAAATCCACTTTCAAAACTAAACTCTGACAAAGCCTACAAACATTCTTATTTTCAACCTTAGTTTGACCAGCCTTGAACGAGGGCCAAAATAGCTCCAAATTTGATAAAAATAGGTGTCCATGCTTATCTGTCAAATGCGTACCTAAATAAACTTTCTAAACTCAATTCCGAGAAAGTCAACAAAAATGCATCTTTTCTACCTTGGTTTGAGCAACCTTAAATGAGGGCCAAAATAGCTCCAAATCTCACAAAAATAGGTGTACATGCTTATCTCTCAAATGGGTATCTAAATCTCCTTTAAAATTTCAATTCTGAGAAAGTCGACAAAAGTGCATATTTTCAACCTTGGTTTGACCAACCTTTAATGAGGTCCAACACAGCTCCAACTTCATAAAAATAGGTAACCATGCTTATTTCTCAAATGGGTACCTAAATTCATTTTCAAAACTCAATTCTGGGAAAGTTGTTATAAAGTGCAAATTTTCAACCCTTGTTTGACCAAACTTGAATGACGGCCAGTATAGCTCCAAATCTCATAAAAATAGGTGTCCATGCTTATCTCTCAAATGGGTATCTAAATCTACTTTAAAATTTCAATTCCGAGAAGGGCAACAAAGGTGCATATTTTCAACCTTGGTTTTACCAACCTTGAAGGAGGGACAAAATAACTTCAAATCTCAGAAAAATAGGTTTCCATGCATATCTCTCAAATGAGTACCTAAATTTACTTTCAAAACTCGTTTCTGAGAAAATCGACAAAAGCGCATATTTTCGACCTTGGTTTGACCAACCTTTAATGAGGGTAAAAATAGCACCAAATCTCAGAAAAATAGATTTCCATGCTTATCTCTTAGATGCGTACCTAGATCCACTTTCAAAACTGAATTCCAAGAAATTCAACAAAAGTATATCTTTTCAACCTTGGTTTGACCAACCTTGAATGAGAGACAAAATAGCTCCAAATCTCATAAAAATAGGTTTCCATGGTTATTTCTCAATGGGTACCTAAATCTAGTTTAAAAACTCAATTCCAATAAAGTTGAAAAGGTGCATATTTTAAACCTTGGCTTGACCAACCTTGAACGAGGACCAAAAAAACTCCAAATATCATAAAAATAGTTGCCATGCTCATCTCTCAAATGGGTATCTAAATCTACTTTAAAATTTCAATTCCGAGAAGGGCAACAAAGGTGCATATTTTCAACCTTGGTTTTACCAACCTTGAACAAGGGACAAAATAACTTCAAATCTCAAAAAAATAGGTTTCCATGCATATCTCTCAAATGAGTACCTAAATCCACTTTCAAAACTTGTTTATGAGAAAATCGACAAAAGCGCATATTTTCGACCTTGGTTTGACCAACCTTTAATGAGGATCAAAATAGCACCAAATCTCAGAAAAATAGGTGTCCATGCTTATCTCTTAGATGCGTACCTAGATCCACTTTCAAAACTGAATTCCAAAAAATTCAACAAAAGTATATCTTTTCAACCTTGGTTTGACCAACCTTGAACGAGAGACAAAATAGCTCCAAATCTCATAAAAACAGGTTTCCATGGTTATCTCTCAATGGTTACCTAAATCCAGTTTAAAAACTCAATTCCAATAAAGTTGAAAAGGTGCATATTCTCAACCTTGGCTTGACCAACCTTGAACGAGGACCAAAACAACTCCAAATATCATAAAAATAGTTGCCATGCTCATCTCTAAAATGGGTACTTGAATCCACTTTCAAACCTCTATTCCGAGAAAGTCGACAAAGGTGCATATTTTCAACTTGGTTTGACTAGACTTGAACGAGGGTCAAAATAACTCCAAATCTCATAAAAATAGGTGTCCATGCTTATCTCTCAAATGGGTATCTAAATCTACTTTAAATTTTCAATTCCGATAAAGTCGACAAAAGTGCTTATTTTCAACCTTAGTTTGACCAGCCTTGAACGAGGGAAAAAATAACTATGAATCTCATAAAAATAGGTGTGCATGCTTATATCTCAAATGGATACCTAAATCCGCTTTCAATGCTCAATTCCAACAAAGTCGACAAAAGTGCATATTTTCAACCATGGTTTGACCAAACTTGAACCAGGGCCAAAATAGCTCCAGATCTCATAAAAATAGGTGTCCATGCTTACCTCTCAAATGGGTACCTAAATCTGCTTTCAAAACTCAATTCCAACAAAGTAGAAAAAAGTGCATATTTTAAAACTTAGTTTTGTGAACATTGTATGAGAGCCAAAATATCTCCAAATCTCATAAAAATAGGTGTTCTCAAATAGGTACCTAAATCCACTTTTAAAACTCAATTCCGAGAAAGTCGACAGAAGTTCATCTTTTCAACCTTGGTTTGACCAACCTCGAATGAGGGCATGAATAGTTCCAAATGTCATTAAAATAGGTGTCCATGCTTATCTCTCAAATGGGTATCTAAATCTACTTTAAAATTTCAATTCCAAGAAACTCGACAAATGTGCATATTTTCAACCTCGGTTTGACCAACCTTGAATGATGGCCAAAATAGCTCCAAATCTCATAAAAATAGGTTTCCATACTTATCTCTCAAAACTAAAATTCGAGAATGTCGACGAAAGTGCATATTTTCAACCTTGGTTTTACGAACCTTGAACGAGGGCCAAACTAGCTCCAAATCTCATAAAAATAGATGGCCATGCTTATCTCTCAAATGGATACCTAAATCCACTTTCAAAACTCAATTATGAAAAAGTGACACAAGTGCATCTTTTCAACCTTGATTTGACCAGCCTTGAAGCAAGGACAAAATAGCTCCAAATCTCAGAAAAATAGGTGTCCATGCTTATCTCTCAAATGGGTACCTAAATACAGTTTCAAAACTCAATTCCGAGAAACTCGAAAAAAGTGCATATTTTCAACATTGGTTTGACCAACCTTTTACGAGGGGCAAAATAGCTCCAAATCTAATAAAACTAGGTGTCCATGCTTATCTCTTAGATGGGTATATAAATCTACTTTAAAATTTCAATACCAAGAAAGTCGATAAAGAGTGCATATTTTACAAGGGCCAAAATAGTTCCAAATCTCATAAAAATAGGTGTCTATGCTTATCTCTCAAATGGGTGCTTAAATCCACTTTCAAAACTCAATTATGGGAAAGTTGAAAAAACTACATATTTTCAACCTTGGTTTGACCAAACTTAAACGATGGCCAAAATATCTCCAAATCTCAGAAAAAAAGGTGTGCATGCTTATATCTCAAATGGGTACCTAAATCCACTTTCAAAACTCACTTCCGTGAAAGTAAAGTGCATATTTTCAACCTTAGTTTGATCAACCTTGAATAAAGGGCCAAAATTGCTCCAAATATCATAAAAATAGGTGTCCATGCTTATCTCTCTAATGGGTACCTAAATCCACTTTCAAAACTCAATTCTGAGAAAGTCGATAAAAGTGCATATTTTCAACGTTGGTTTGACCAACATTGAACGATAGCCAAAATAGATCCAAATCTCATAAAAATAGGTGTCCATGCTTATCTCTCAAATGGGTATCTAAATCTACTTTAAAATTTCAATTTAGAGAAAGTCGATAAAAGTGCATCTTTTCAATCTTGGTTTGACCAACCTTGAATGAGGGAGAAAATAACTCCAAATATCATAAAAATATGTGTCCATGCTTATCTCTCAAATGGGTACCTAAATCCGCTTTCAAAACTCAATTCTGAGAATGTCAACAAAAGTGCATATTTTCAACCTTGGTTTGACCAACCTTGACGAGGGCCAAAATAGCTCCAAATATCATAAAAATAGGTGTCCATGCTTATCTCTCAAATGGGTATCTAAATCTACTTTAAAATTTTAATTTCGAGAAAGTCGACAAAAGTGCATATTTTTAACCTTAGTTTGACCAACCTTGAACGCGGGAAAAAATAGCTACAAACCTCATAAAAATAGGTGTCCATGCTTATTTCTCAAATGGGTACCTATATCCACTTTGAAAACCCAATTCTGACTAAGTTGACAAAAGTGCATATTTTTAACCTTAGTTTTGCCAATGATGAACGGGGGCCAAAATAGCTCCAAATATCATAAAAATAGGTGTCCATGCTTATCTGTCAAATGGGTATCTAAATCTACTTTAAAATTTCAATTCTGAGAAACTCGACAAAAGTGTATATTTTCAACTTTGGTTTAACCAACCTTGAGCAAGGGCCAAAATACCTCCAAATCTCATAAAGATAGGTATCAATGCTCATCTCTCAAATGGTACCTAAATCCGGTTTGAAAACTCAATTCCGAGAAAGTCAACAAAAGTGCATATTTTCAACCTTGAAGGAGGGCCAAAATAGCTACAAATATGATAAAAACTAGATTTGCATGCTTATCTCTCATATGTGTACCTAAACCCACTTTCAAAACTCAATTGCAAAAGTCGAGAAAAGTGCTTATTTTCAACCTTGGTTTGACTAACCCCGAACGAGGGCCAAAATAGCTCCAAATCTCATAAAAATAGGTTTCCATGTTTATCTCTCAAATGGGTAGCTAAATCCACTTTAAAAAATCAATTCCTAAAAGGTCGGCAAAAGTGCATATTTTCAACGTTAGTTTGACCAACGTTGAACGCGGGCCAAAATAGCTACAAAATATGATTAAAATAGGTGGCCATGCTTATCTCTCCAATGGGTACCTAAATCCACTTTGAAAAAAAAAATTCAAGTAAGTCGAAAAAGGTGCATCTTTTCAACCTTGAATGAGGGACAAATTAAATCCAAATCTCACAAAAATAGGTTTCCATGCTTATCTCTCAAATGGGAATCTAAACTACTTTAAAATTTCAATTATGAGAAAGTCAACAAAAGTGCATATTTTCAACCTTGGTTTGACCAACCTTGAACAAGGGCCAAAATAGGTCCAAATGGATGCCAATTTGATCAACAAGCGTGCATGCAAGCTTTTGAGACATTCCAAAATATTTTCACCCCCTTTAAGCCCAACCTTAGCAAAACTGCACAACGAAGTTTCACGTTTGACTAATTTCTCAAAATTAAAATTTAATCATAGATTTAAATCCACATTTGGAAAATAAGAGTGCATGCCAACTTTCATGATGTTGAGAGCTATTTTCGCCATCTTTAAGCCAAACCCTAACAAAATTGCATGATGCAGTCTCAGCTTTGACCAGATTCTTAGAATTTAAACCTGATCATATGTTTGGATGCATATTGGATAGACAAGCATGCACACCAACTTTCGCGACGTTTCAAGCTATTTTGACCCCCTTTAAGCCCAGCCCTGTTGAAACCACACGATGGAGTTTCCATTTCGAGCAGTTTCTTAGAATTTAAATTTGATCATAAATTTGGATGCCAATTTGATCAACAAGCGTGCATGCAAACTTTTGAGACATTCCAAAATATTTTCACCCCCTTTAAGCCCAACCTTAGCAAAACCGCACAACGAAGTTTCACGTTTGACTAATTTCTCAAAATTAAAATTTAATCATAGATTTAAATCCGCATTTGAAAAATAAGAGTGCATGCCAACTTTCACGATGTTGAGAGCTATTTTCTCCATCTTTAAGCTAAACCCTAACAAAACTGCATGATGCAGTCTCAGCTTTGACCAGATTCTTAGAATTTAAACCTGATCATATGTTTGGATGCATATTGGATAGACAAGCATGCATGCCAACTTTTGCGACGTTTCAAGCTATTTTGACCCCCTTTAAGCCCAACCGTGTTGAAAATGCAGGACGGAGTTTCCCTTTCGAGCAGTTTCTTAGAATTTAAATTTGATCATAAATTTGGATGCCAATTTGATCAACAAGCGTGCATGCAAACTTTTGAGAAATTCCAAAATATTTTCACCCCCTTTAAGCCCAACGTTAGCAAAACCGCAAAACAAAGTTTCACGTTTGACTAATTTCTCAAAATTAAAATTTAATCATAGATTTAAATCGGTATTTGGAAAATAAGAGTGCATGCCAACTTTCACGATGTTGAGAGCTATTTTCGCCATCTTTAAGCCAAACCCTAACAAAACTACATGATGCAGTCTCAGCTTTGACAAGATTCTTAGAATTTAAACCTGATCATATGTTTGGATGCATATTGGATAGACAAGCATGCACGCCAATTTTCGCGACGTTTCAAGCTATTTTGACCCCCTTTAAGCCCAACCCTGTTGAAACCGCACGACGGAGTTTCCCTTTCGAGCAGTTTCTTAGAATTTGAATTTGATCATAACTTTGGATGCCAATTTGATCAACAAGCGTGCATGCAAACTTTTCAGACATTCCAAAATATTTTCACCCCCTTTAAGCCCAACCTTAGCAAAACTGCACAACGATGTTCACGTTTGACTAATTTCTCAAAATTAAAATTTAATCATAGATTTAAATCCGCATTTGGAAAATAAGAGTGCATGCCAACTTTCACGATGTTGAGAGCTATTTTCGCCATCTTTAAGCCAAACCCTAACAAAACTGCATGATGCAGTCTCATCTTTGACCAAATTCTTAGAATTTAAACCTGATCATATCTTTAGATGCATATTGGATAGACAAGCATGCACGCCAACTTTCACGACGTTTCAAGCTATTTTGACCCCCTTTAAGCCCAACCCTGTTGAAACCGCACGACGGAGTTTCCCTTTCGAGTAGTTTCTTAGAATTTAAATTTGATCATAAATTTGGATGCCAATTTAATCAACAAGCGTGCATGCAAACTTTTTAGACATTCCAAAATATTTTCACCCCCTTTAAGCACAACCTTAGCAAAACCACACAACGAAGTTTCACGTTTGACTAATTTCTCAAAATTAAAATTTAATCATAGATTTAAATCCACATTTGGAAAATAAGAGTGCATGCCAACTTTCACGATGTTGAGAGCTATTTTCGCCATCTTTAAGCCAAACCCTAACAAAACTGCATGATGCAGTCTTAGCTTTGACCAGATTCTTAGAATTTAAAACTGATCATATGTTTGGATGCATATTGGATAGACAAGCATGCACACCAACTTTCACGATGTTTCAAGCTATTTTGACCCCCTTTAAGCCCAACCATGTTGAAACCGCACGACGGAGGTTCCCTTTCGAGCAGTTTCTTAGAATTTAAATTTTGATCTTAAATTTGGATGCCAATTTGATCAACAAGCATGCACGCAAACTTTTGGGACATGATGCAGTCTCAGCTTTGACCAGATTCTTAGAATTTAAACCTGATCATATGCTTAGATGCATATTGGATAGACAAGCATGCACGCCAACTTTCGCGACGTTTCAAGCTATTTTGACCCCCTTTAAGCCCAACCCTGTCGCAACCGCACGACGGAGTTTCTTTTTCGAGTAGTTTCTTAGAATTTAAATTTAATCATAAAATTAGATGCCAATTTGATCAACAAGCGTGCATGCAAACTTTTGAGACATTCCAAAATATTTTCACCCCCTTTAAGCCCAACCTTAGCAAAACCGCACAACGAAGTTTCACGTTTGACTAATTTCTCAAAATTAAAATTTAATCATAGATTTAAATCCGCATTTGGAAAATAAGAGTGCATGCCAACTTTCACGATGTTGAGAGCTATTTTCGCCATCTTTAAGCCAAACCCTAACAAAACTGCATGATGCGGTCTCAGCTTTGACCAGATTCTTAGAATTTAAACCTGATCATATGTTTGGATTCATAAGGGATAGACAAGCATGCATGCCAACTTTTGCGACGTTTCAAGCTATTTTGACCCCCCTTAAGCCCAACCCTGTGGAAACCGCAGGACGGAGTTTCCCTTTCGAGCAGTTTCTTAGAATTTAAATTTGATCATAAATATGAATGCCAATTTGATCAACAAGTATGGATGCAAACTTTTTGAGACATTCCAAAATATTTTCACCCCCTTTAAGCCCAACCTTAGCAAAAGCGCACAATGAAGTTTCACGTTTGACTAATTTCTCAAAATTAAAATTTAATCATAGATTTAAATCGGCATTTGGAAAATAAGAGTGCATGCAAACTTTCACGATGTTGAGAGCTATTTTCGCCATCTTTAAGCCAAACCCTAACAAAACTGCATGATGCAGTCTC
>LPNX010341122.1:115538-131216 GCA_001517045.1 Pseudotsuga menziesii
TGTTCACGTTTGACTAATTTCCCAAAATTAAAATTTAATCATAGATTTAACTCTGCATTTGGAAAATAAGAGTGCATGCCAACTTTCATGATGTTGAGAGCTATTTTCGCCATCTTTAAGCCAAACCCTAACAAAACTGCATGATGCAGTCTTAGCTTTGACCAGATTCTTAGAATTTAAACCTGATCATATATTTAGATGCATTTTGGATAGACAAGCATGCACGCCAACTCTCGCGACGTTTCAAGCTATTTTGACCCCCTTTAAGCCCAACCGTGTTGAAACCGCACGACATAGTTTCCCTTTCGAGCAGTTTCTTAGAATTTAAATTTGATCATAAATTTGGATGCCAATTTGATCAACAAGCGTGCATGCAAACTTTTGAGACATTCCAAAATATTTTCATCCCCTTTAAGCCCAACCTTAGAAAAACCACACAATGAAGTTTTACATTTGACTAATTTCTCAAAATTAAAATTTAATCATAGATTTAAATCCGGATTTGGAAAATAAGAGTGCATGCCAACTTTCACAATGTTGAGAGCTATTTTCGCCATATTTAAGCCAAACCCTAAAAAAACTGCATGATGCAGTCTCAGCTTTGACCAGATTCTTAGAATTTAAACCTAATCATATGTTTGGATGCATATTGGATAGACAAGCATGCACGCCAACTTTCACGACGTTTCAAGCTATTTTGACCCCCTTTAAGCCCAACCCTATTGAAACCGCACGACGGAGGTTCCCTTTCGAGCAGTTTCTTAGAATTTAAATTTGACCATAAAATTGGATGCCAATTTGATCAACAAGCGTGCATGCAAACTTTTGAGACATTCCAAAATATTTTCACCCCCTTTAAGCCCAACCTTAGCAAAACTGCACAATGAAGTTTTACGTTTGACTAATTTCTCAAAATTAAAATTTAATCATAGATTTAAATACGCATTTGGAAAATAAGAGTGCATGCCAAATTTCACGATGTTGAGAGCTATTTTCGCCATCTTTAAACCAAACCCTAACAAAACTACATGATGCAGTCTCAGCTTTGACCAGATTCTTAGAATTTAAACCTGATCATATGTTTGGATGCATATTGGATAGACAAGCATACACGCCAACTTTCGCGACGTTTCAAGCTATTTTGACCCCCTTTAAGCCCAACCCTGTTGAAACCGCACGTCGGAGTTACCCTTTCGAGCAGTTTCTTAGAATTTAAATTTGATCATAAATTTGGATGCCAATTTGATCAACAAGCGTGCATGAAAACTTTTGAGACATTCCAAAATATTTTCACCCCCTTTAAGCCCAACCTTAGCAAAACTGCACAACGAAGTTTCACGTTTGACTAATTTCTCAAAATTAAAATTTAATCATAGATTTAAATCTGCATTTGGAAAATAAGAGTGCATGCCAACTTTCATGATGTTGAGAGCTATTTTCGCCATCTATAAGCCAAACCCTAACAAAACTGCATGATGAAGTCTCAGCTTTGACCAGATTCTTAGAATTTAAACCTGATCATATGTTTGGATGCATATTGGATAGACAAGCATGCACACCAACTTTCGTGACGTTTCAAGCTATTTTGACCCCCTTTAAGCCCAACCTTGTTGAAACCACACGACGGAGTTTCCCTTTCGAGCAGTTTCTTAGAATTTAAATTTGATCATAAATTTGGATGCCAATTTGATCAACAAGCGTGCATGCAAACTTTTGAGAAATTCCAAAATATTTTCACCCCCTTTAAGCCCAACCTTAGCAAAACCGCACAACGAAGTTTCACGTTTGACTAATTTCTCAAAATTAAAATTTAATCATAGATTTAAATCTGCATTTGGAAAATAAGACTGCATGCGAACTTTCATGATGTTGAGAGATATTTTCGCCATCTTTAAGCCAAACCCTAACAAAACTGCATGATGAAATCTCAGCTTTGACCAGATTCTTAGAATTTAAACCTGATCATATGTTTAAATGCATATTGGATAGACAAGCATGCGCGCCAATTTTCGCGACGTTTCAAGCTATTTTGACCCCCTTTAAGCCCAACCCTGTTGAAACCGCACGACGGAGGTTCCGTTTCGAGTAGTTTCTTAGAATTTAAATTTGATCATAAATTTGGATGCCAATTTGATCAACAAGCGTGGATGCAAACTTTTGAGACATTCCAAAATATTTTCACCCCCTTTAAGCCCAACCTTAGCAAAACCGCACAACGAAGTTTCACGTTTGACAAATTTCTCAAAATTAAAATTTAATCATAGATTTAAATCCGCATTTGGAAAATAAGAGTGCATGCCAACTTTCACAATGTTCAGAGCTATTTTCGCCATCTTTAACCCAAACCCTAACAAAACTGCATGATGCAGTCTCAGCTTTGACCAGATTCTTAGAATTTAAACCTGATCATATGTTTGGATGCATATTCGATAGACAAGCATGCATGCCAACTTTCGCGACGTTTCAAGCTATTTTGACCCCCTTTAAGCCCAACCCTGTTGAAACCGCACGACGGAGGTTCCCTTTCGAGCAGTTTCTTAGAATTTAAATTTTGATCTTAAATTTGGATGCCGATTTGATCAACAAGCGTGCATGCAAACTTTTGGTACATGATGCAGTCTCAGCTTTGAACAGATTCTTAGAATTTAAACCTGATCATATGTTTGGATGCATATTGGACAGACAAGCATGCACGCCAACTTTCGCGACCTTTCAAGCTATTTTGAGCCCCTCCAAACCCAACCCTGTTGCAACCGCACGACGGAGGTTCCCTTTCGAGCAGTTTCTTAGAATTTAAATTTTGATCATAAATTTGGATGCCAATTTGATCAACAAGTGTGCATGCAAAATTTGGGGACATTCCAAAATATTTTCACCCCCTTTAAGCCCAACCTTTGCAAAACCGCACAACGAAGTTTCACGTTTGACTAATTTCTCAAAATTAAAATTTAATCATAGATTTAAATCCCCATTTGGAAAATAAGAATGCATGCCAACTTTCACGATGTTGAGAGCTATTTTCGCCATCTTTAAGCCAAACCCTAATAAAACTGCATGATGCAGTCTCAGCTTTGACCAGATTCTTAGAATTTAAACCTGATCATATGTTTGGATGCATATTGGATAGACAAGCATGCATGCCAACTCTCACGACGTTTCAAGCTACTTTGACCCCCTTTAATCCCAACCCTATTGAAACCGCACGACGGAGTTTCCCTTTCGAGCAGTTTCTTAGAATTTAAATTTGACCATAAAATTGGATGCCAATTTGATCAACAAGCGTGCATGCAAACTTTTGAGACATTCCAAAATATTTTCACCCATCTTTAAGCCCAACCTTAGCAAAACTGCACAACGAAGTTTTACGTTTAACTAATTTCACAAAATTAAAATTTAATCATAGATTTAAATCCGCATTTGGAAAATAAGAGTGCATGCCAAATTTCACGATGTTGAGAGCTATTTTCGCCATCTTTAAGCCAAACCCTAACAAAACTGCATGATGCAGTCTCAGCTTTGACCAGATTCTTAGAATTTAAACCTGATCATATGTTTGGATGCATATTGGATAGACAAGCATACACGCCAACTTTCGCGACATTTCAAGCTATTTTGACCCCCTTTAAGCCCAACCCTGTTGAAACCGCATGTCGGAGTTACCCTTTCGAGCAGTTTCTGAGAATTTAAATTTTGATCTTAAATTTGGATGCCGATTTGATCAACAAGCGTGCATGCAAACTTTTGATACATTCCAAAATATTTTCACCCCCTTTGAGCCCAACCTTAGCAAAACTGCACAACAAAGTTTCACGTTTGACTAATTTCTCAAAATTAAAAGTTAATCATAGATTTAAATCCGCATTTGGAAAATAAGAGTGCATGCCAACTTTCACGATGTTGAGAGCTATTCGCCATCTTTAAGCCAAACCCTAACAAAACTGCATGATGCAGTCTCAGCTTTGACCAGATTCTTAGAATTTAAACCTGATCATATGTTTGGATGCATATTGGATAGACAAGCATACACGCCAACTTTCGCGACATTTCAAGCTATTTTGACCCCCTTTAAGCCCAACCCTGTTGAAACCGCATGTCGGAGTTACCCTTTCTAGCAGTTTCTTAGAATTTAAATTTGATCATAAATTTGGATGCCAATTTGATCAACAAGCGTGCATGAAAACTTTTGAGACATTCCAAAATATTTTCACCCCCTTTGAGCCCAACCTTAGCAAAACTGCACAACAAAGTTTCACGTTTGACTCATTTCTCAAAATTAAAATTTAATCATAGATTTAAATCCGCATTTGGAAAATAAGAGTGCATGCCAACTTTCACGATGTTGAGAGCTATTCGCCATCTTTAAGCCAAACCCTAACAAAACTGCATGATGCAGTCTCAGCTTTGACCAGATTCTTAGAATTTAAACCTGATCATATGTTTGGATGCATATTGGATAGACAAGCATGCACGCCAACTTTCGCGACGTTTCAAGCTATTTTGACCCCCTTTAAGCCCAACCTTGTTGAAACCACACGACGGAGTTTCCCTTTCGAGCAGTTTCTTAGAAATTAAATTTGATCATAAATTTGGATGCCAATTTGATCAACAAGCGTGCATGCAAACTTTTGAGACATTCCAAAATATTTTCACCCCCTTTCATCCCAACCTTAGCAAAACCGCACAACAAGGTTTCACGTTTGACTAATTTCTCAAAATTAAAATTTAATCATAGATTTAAATCCGCATTTGGAAAATAAGAGTGCATGCCAACTTTCACGATGTTGAGAGCTATTTTCGCCATCTTTAAGCCAAACCCTAACAAAACTGCATGATGCAGTCTCAACTTTGACCAGATTCTTAGAATTTAAGCCTGATCATATGTTTGGATGCATATTGGATAGACAAGCATGCATGCCAAGTTTTGCGACGTTTCAACCTATTTTGACCCCCTTTAAGCCCAACCGTGTTGAAACCGCAGGACGGAGTTTCCCTTTCGAGCAGTTTCTTAGAATTTAAATTTGATCATAAATTTGGATGCCATTTTGATCAACAAGCGTGCATGCAAACTTTTGAGACATTCCAAAATATTTTCACCCCCTTTAAGCCCAACCTTAGCAAAACCGCACAACGAAGTTTCACGTATGACTAATTTCTCAAAATTAAAATTTAATCATAGATTTAAATCGACATTTGGAAAATAAGAGTGCATGCCAACTTTCACGATGTTGAGAGCTATTTTCGCCATCTTTAAGCCAAACCATAACAAAACTACATGATGCAGTCTCATCTTTGACCAGATTCTTAGAATTTAAACCTGGTAATATGTTTGGATGCATATTGGATAGACAAGCATGCACGCCAACTTTCGCGACTTTTCAAGCTATTTTGACCCCCTTTAAGCCCAACCCTGTTGAAACCGCACGATGGAGTTTCCCTTTCGAGCAGTTTCTTAGAATCTAAATTTGATCATAAATTTGGATGCCATTTTTATCAACAAGCGTGCATCCAAACGTTTGAGACATTCCAAAATATTTTCACCTCCTTTAAGCCCAACCTTAGCAAAACCACACAACAAAGTTTCGCGTTTGACTAATTTCTCAAAATTAAAATTTAATCATAGATTTAAATCCGCATTTGGAAAATAAGAGTACATGCCAACTTTCACGATGTTGAGAGCTATTTGCACCATCTTTAAGCCAAACCCTAACAAAACTGCATGATGCAGTCTCAGCTTTGACCAGATTCTTAGAATTTGAACCTTATCATATGTTTGGATGCATATTGGATAGACAAGCATGCACGCCAACTTTCACGACG
Organism: Pseudotsuga menziesii; assembly: GCA_001517045.1. Lineage (NCBI taxonomy): Eukaryota > Viridiplantae > Streptophyta > Pinopsida > Pinales > Pinaceae > Pseudotsuga > Pseudotsuga menziesii. Next base: position 121,356 of record LPNX010341122.1, read on the forward strand.
TTTCAAGCTATTTTGACCCCCTTTAAGCCCAACCCTATTGAAACCGTACGACGGAGTTTCCCTTTCGAGTAGTTTCTTAGAATTTAAATTTGATCATAAATTTTGATGCCAATTTAATCAACAACCGTGCATGCAAACTTTTGTGACATTCCAAAATATTTTCACCCCCTTTAAGCCCAACCTTAGCAGAACCGCACAACGAAGTTTCACGTTTGACTAATTTCTCAAAATTAAAATTTAATCATAGATTTAGATCCACATTTGGAAAATAAGAGTGCATGCTAACTTTCACGACGTTGATAGCTCTTTTCGCAATCTTTAAGCCAATCCCTAACAAAACTGCATGATGCAGTCTCAACTTTGACAAGATTCTTAGAATTTAAACCTGATCATATGTTTGGATGCATATTGGATAGACAAGCATGCATGCCAGCTTTTGCGACGTTTCAAGCTATTTTTACCCCCTTTAAGCCCAACCCTGTTGAAACTGCATGACGGAGTTTCCCTTTCGAGCAGTTTCTTAGAATTTAAATTTGATCATAAATTTGGACGCCAATTTGATCAACAAGTGCGCATGCAAACTTTTGAGACATTCCAACATATTTTCACCCCCTTTAAGCCCAACCTTAGCAAAACCGCACAACGAAGTTTCACGTTTGACTTATTTCTCAAAATAAAAATTTAATCATAGATTTAAATCCGCATTTGGAAAATAAGAGTGCATGCCAACTTTCACGATGTTGAGAGCTATTTTCGCCATCTTTAAGCCAAACCCTAAAAAAACTGCATGATGCAGTCTCAGCTTTGACCAGATTCTTAGAATTTAAACCTGATCATTTGTTTGGATGCATATTGGATAGACAAGCATGCACGCCAAATTTCGTGACGTTTCAGGCTATTTTTACCCCCTTTAAGCCCAACCCTGTTGAAACCGCACGACGGAGTTTCCCTTTTGAGCAGTTTCTTAGAATTTAAATTTGATCATAAATTTGGATGCCAATTTGATCAACAAGCGTGCATGCAAACTTTTGAGACATTCCAAAATATTTTCACCCCCTTTAAGCCCAACCTTAGCAAATCCGCACAACGATGTTTCACGTTTGACTAATTTCTCAAAATTAAAATTTAATCATAGATTTAAATCCGCATTTGGAAAATAAGAGTGCATGCCAACTTTCACGATGTTGAGAGCTGTTTTCACCATCTTTAAGCCAAACCCTAACAAAACTGCATGATGCAGTTTCAGCTTTGACAAGATTCTTAGAATTTAAACCTGATCATATGTTTGGATTCATATTGGATAGACAAGCATGCACGCCAACTTTCGTGACGTTTCAAGCTAATTTGACCCCCTTTAAGCCCAACCCTGTTGAAACCGCACGACGGAGTTTCCCTTTCGAGCAATTTCTTAGAATCTAAATTTGATCATAAATTTGGATGCCAATTTGATCAACAAGCGTGAATGCAAACTTTTGAGACATTCCAAAATATTTTCACCCCCTTTAAGCCAAACCTTAGCAAAACCACACAACGAAGTTTCACGTTTGACTAATTTCTCAAAATTAAAATTTTATCATAGATTTAAATCCGCATTTGCAAAATAAGAGTGCATGCCAACATTCACAATGTTGAGAGCTATTTTGTCATCTTTAACCCAAACCCTAACAAAACTACATGATGCAGTCTCAACTTTGACCAGATTCTTAGAATTTAAACCTGATCATATGTTTGGATGCATATCTGATAGACAAGCATGCACGCCAACTTTCGTGACGTTTCAAGCTATTTTGGCCCCCTTTAAGCCCAACCCTGTTGAAACCGCACGACAGAGTTTCCCTTTCGAGCAGTTTCTTAGAATTTAAATTTGATCATAAATTTGGATGCCAACTTGATCAACAAGCGTGCATGCAAACTTTTGAGAGATTCCAAAATATTTTCACCCCCTTTAAGCCCAACCTTAGCAAAACCGCACAACGAAGTTTCATCTTTGACTAATTTCTCAAAATTAAAATTTAATCATAGATTTAAATCCGCATTTGGAAAATAAGAGTGCATGCCAACTTTCACGATGTTGAGAGCTATTTTCGCCATCTTTAAGCCAAATTCTAACAAACCTACATGATGCAGTCTCAGATTTGACCAGATTCTTAGAATTTAAACCTGCTCATATGTTTGGATGCATATTGGATAGGAAAGCATGCACGCCAACTTTCGCGACGTTTCAAGATATTTTGATGCCCTTTAGGCCCAACCCTATTGAAACCGCACGACAGAGTTTCCCTTTCGAGCAGTTTCTTAGAATTTAAATTTGATCATAAATTTGGATGCCAATTTGATCAACAAGCGTGCATGCAAACTTTTGAGACATTCCAAAATATTTTCACCCCCTTTAAGACCAACCTTAGCAAAACCGCACAACGAAGTTTCACGTTTGACTAATTTCTCAAAATTAAAATTTAATCATAGATTTAAATCCGCATTTGGAAAATAAGAGTGCATGCCAACTTTCACGATCTTGAGAGCTATTTTCACAATATTTAAGCCAAACCCTAACAAAACTGCATGATGCAGTCTCAGCTTTGACCAGATTCTTAGAATTTAAACCTGATCATATGTTTGGATGCATATTGGATAGACAAGCATGCACGCCAACTTTCGCGACGTTTCAAGCTACTTTGACCCCCTTTTGGCCCAACCCTGTTGAAACCGCACGACGAAGTTTCCCTTTCGAGCAGTTTCTTAGAATTTAAATTTGATCATAAATTTGGATGCTAATTGATCAACAAGCGTGCATGCAAGCTTTTGAGACATTCCAAAATATTTTCACCCCCTTGAAGCCCAACCTTAGCAAAACCGCACAACGAAGTTTCACGTTTGACTAATTTCTCAAAATTAAAATTTAATCATAGATTTATATCCGCATTTGGAAAATAAGAGTGCATGCCAACTTTCACGATGTTGAGAGCTATTTGCACCATATTTAAGTCAAACCCTAAGAAAAATGGATGATGCAGTCTCAGCTTTGACCAGATTCTTAAAATTTAAACCTGATCATATGTTTGCATGCATATTGGATAGACAAGCATGCACGCCAACTTTCGCGACGTTCCAAGCTATTTTGACCCCCTTTAGGCCCAACCCTGTTGAAACCACACGACGGAGTTTCCCTTTCGAGCAGTTTCTTAGAATTTAAATTTGATCATAAATTTGGATGCTAATTTGATCAACAAGCGTGCATGCAAACTTTTGAGACATTCCAAAATATTTTCACCCCCTTTAAGCCCACCCTTAGTAAAACCGCACAACGAAGTTTCACATTTGACTAATTTCTCAAAATTAAAATTTAATCATAGATTTAAATCCGCATTTGGAAAAGAAGAGTGCATGCCAACTTTCACGATGTTGCGAGCTATTTTCACCATCTTTAAGCCAAACCCTAACAAAACTGCATGACGCAGTCTCAGCTTTGACCAGATTCTTAGAATTTAAACCTAACCATATGTTTGGATGCATATTGGATAGGAAAGCATGCACGCCAACTTTCGCGACGTTTCAAGCTATTTTGACCCCCTTTAGGCCCGACTCTGTTGAAACCGCACGATGGAGTTTCCCTTTCGAGCAGTTTCTTAGAATTTAAATTTGATCATAAATTTGAATACCAATTTTATCAACAAGTGTGCATGCAAAATTTTGAGACATTCCAAAATATTTTCACCCCCTTTCAGCCCAACCTTCGCAAAACCGCACAACGAAGTTTCAGGTTTGACTAATTTCTCAAAATTAAAATTTAATCATAGAGTTAAATCCGCATTTGGAAAATAAGATTGCATGCCAACTTTCACGATGTTGAGAGCTATTTTCGCCATCTTTAAGCCAAACCCTAACAAAACTGCATGATGTAGTCTCATCTTTGACCAGATTCTTAGAATTTAAACCTGATCATATGTTTGGATGCGTATTGGATAGACAAGCATGCACGCCAACTTTCGCGATGTTTCAAGCTATTTTGACCCTCTTTACGCCCAACCCTGTTGAAACCGCACGACGGAGTTTCCCTTTCGAGCAGTTTCTTAGAATTTAAATTTGATCATAAATTTTGATGCCAATTTGATAAAAAAACGTGCATGAAAACTTTTAAGACATTACAAAATATTGTCACCCCCTTTAAGCCCAACCTTAGCAAAACCGCACAACGAAGTTTCACGTTTGACTAATTTCTCAAAATTAAAATTTAATCATAGATTTAAATCTGCATTTGGAAAATAAGAGTGCATGCCAACTCATTAGAGGAATTTTGGGGTCTAGAATGGGCCTCCTAAGGAAAATAATAAAATAATAGTTAAAATAATAAAATAATATTGATTAATTTTGGAGGAAGAAAGAAAAAAACTATCATCGTCACATTTTTTCATGTATTTCTTGTTTTTGGGGTAGCGGGGTCCGTCAAAAGTATGCAGTGTGGGTACTAGTTGGATGCGGAATCAAATTCCGCATCCAACGAGCTCTCCCGGTCGAAATTTGAGTAAAAACACAATGAGATATGTCGAAAATACAAACAAAAAAAGTAGTTTTTTTAATGGCAAATATGTCAATTCAACCATTATGGTTGACTTATTTTATTGAAATTCTATTGGTTCTTTAATTCCAACTCACCAAAACTTATTTTGGCACGTTCTCTTATAAGGCCCATTTTAGACCCCAAATTTCCTCTAATGTTCACGATGTTGAGAGCTATTTTCGCCATCTTTAAGCCAAACCCTAACAAAACTGCATGATGCAGTCTCAGCTTTGACCAGATTCTTAGAATTTAAACCTGATCATATGTTTGGATGCATATTGGATAGACAAGCATGCACGCCAAATTTCAAGACGTTTCAAGCTATTTTTACCCCCTTTAAGCCCAACCCTGTTGAAACCGCACGACGGAGTTTCCCTTTCGAGCAGTTTCTAAGAATTTAAATTTGATCATAAATTTGAATACCAATTCGATCAACAAGCGTGCATGCAAAGTTTTGAGACATTCCAAAATATTTCACCCCCTTTAAGCCCAAAATTAGCAAAACCGCACAACAAAGTTTCATGTTTGACTAATTTCTCAAAATTAAAATTTAATCATAGATTTAAATCCGCATTTGGAAAAGAAGAGTGCATGCCAACTTTCACGATGTTGAGAGCTATTTTCGCCATCTTTAAGCCAAACAATAACAAAACTGCATGATGCAGTCTCACCTTTGACCAGATTCTTAGAATTTAAACATGATCATATATTTGGATGCATATTGGATAGACAAGCATGCACGCCAACTTTCGCGACCTTTCAAGCTATTTTGACCCCCTTTAAGCCCAACCCTGTTGAAACCGCACGACAAAGTCTCCGTTTCGAGCAGTTTCTTAGATTTTAAATTTGATCGTAACTTTGGATGCCAATTTGATCAACAAGCGTGCATGCAAACTTTTGAGATATTCCACGAAGTTTCACGTTTGACTAATTTCTCAAAATGAAAATTTAATCATAGATTTAAATCCGCATTTGGAAAATAAGAGTGCATGCCAACTTTCACGATCTTGAGAGCTATTTTCGCCATCTTTAAGCCAAACCCTAACAAAACTACATGATGCAGTCTCAGCTTTGACCAGATTCTTACAATTTAAACCTGATCATATGTTTGGATGCATATTGGATAGACAAGCATGCACACCAACTTTCACGACGTTTCAAGCTATTTTGACCCCCTTTAAGCCCAACCCCGTTGAAACCGCACGACAAAATTTCCCTTTCGAGCAGTCTCTTAGAATTTAAATTTGATCGTAAATTTGGATGCCAATTTGATCAACAAGGGTGCATGAAAACTTTTGAGACATTCCAAAATATTTGCACCCCCTTTAAGCCCAATCTTAGCAAAACCGCACAACGAAGTTTCACGTTAGACTAATTTCTCAAAATTAAAATTTAATCATATATTTAAATCCGCATTTGGAAAATAAGAGTGCATGCCAACTGTCACGATGTTGAGAGCTATTTTCGCCATCTTTAAGCCAAACCCTAACAAAACTGCATGATGCAATCACAGCTTTGACCAGATTCTTAGAATTTAAACTTGATCATATGTTTGGATGCATATTGGATAGACAAGCATGCACGCCAACTTTCGCGACGTTTCAAGCTATTTTGACCCCCTTTAAGCCCAACCCAGTTGAAACCGCACGACAGAGTTTCCCTTTCGAGCAGTTTCTTAGAATTTAAATTTGATCATAAATTTGGATGCCAATTTGATCAACAAGCATGCATGAAAACTTTTCAGACATTCCAAAATATTTTCACCCCCTTTCAGCCCAACCTTAGCAAAACCGCACAACGAAGTTTCACGTTTGAATAGTTTCTCAAAATTGAAATTTAATCATAGATTTAAATCCGCATTTGGAAAATAAGAGCGCATGCCAACTTTCACGATGTTGAAAGCTATTTTTGCCATCTTTAAGGCCAACCCGAACAAAACTGCATGATGCAGTCTCACCTTTGACCAGATTCTTAGAATTTAAACCTGATCATATGTTTGGATGCATATTCGATAGACAAGCATGCACGCCAACTTTCGCGACGTTTCAAGCTGTTTGGACCCCCTTTAAGCCCAACCCTGTTGAAACCGCACGACGGAGTTTCCCTTCCGAGCAGTTTCTTAGAATTTAAATTTGATCATAAATTTGCATGCCAATTTTATCAACAAGCGTGCATGCAAGCTTTTGAGACATTCCAAAATATTTGCACCCCCTTTAAGCCCAACCTTAGCAAAACCGCACAACGAAGTTTCACGTTAGACTAATTTCTCAAAATTAAAATTTAATCATATATTTAAATCCGCATTTGGAAAATAAGAGTGCATGCCAACTTTCATGATGTTGAGAGCTATTTTCGCCATCTTTAAGCCAAACCCTAACAAAACTGCATGATGCAGTCTCAGCTTTGACCAGATTCTTAGAATTTAAACTTGATCATATGTTTGGATGCATATTGGATAGACAAGCATTCATGCCAACTTTCGCAATGTTTCAAGCTATTTTGACCCCCTTTAAGCCCAACCCGGTTGAAACCGCACGACAGAGTTTCCCTTTCGAGCAGTTTCTTAGAATTTAAATTTGATCATACATTTGGATGCCAATTTGATCAACAAGCATGCATGAAAACTTTTCAGACATTCCAAAATATTTTCACCCCCTTTCAGCCCAACCTTAGCAAAACCGCACAACAAAGTTTCACGTTTGAATAGTTTCTCAAAATTGAAATTTAATCATAGATTTAAATCCACATTTGGAAAATAAGAGTGCATGCCAACTTTCACGATGTTGAAAGCTATTTTCGCCATCTTTAAGGCCAACCCTAACAAAACTGCATGATGCAGTCTCATCTTTGACCAGATTCTTAGAATTTAAACCTGATCATATGTTTGGATGCATATTCGATAGACAAGCATGCACGCCAACTTTCACGACGTTTCAAGCTGTTTGGACCCCCTTTAAGCCCAACCCTGTTGAAACCGCACGACGGAGTTTCCCTTCCGAGCAGTTTCTTAGAATTTAAATTTGATCATAAATTTGCATGCCAATTTTATCAACAAGCGTGCATGCAAGCTTTTGAGACATTCCAAAATATTGTCACCCCCTTTAAGCCCAACCTTAGCAAAACCGTACAACGAAGTTTCACGTTAGACTAATTTCTCAAAATTAAAATTTAATCATAGATTTAAATCCACATTTCGAAAATAAGAGTGCATGCCAACTTTCACGATGTTGAGAGCTATTTTCGCCATCTTTAAGCCAAACCCTAACAAAACTGCATGATGCAGTCTCAGCTTTGACCAGATTCTTAGAATTTAAACCTGATCATATGTTTGGATTCATATTGGATAGACAAGCATGCACGCCAACGTTTACGACGTTTCAAGCTATTTTGACCCCCTTTAAGGCCAACCCTGTTGAAACCGCACGATGGAGTTTCCCTTTCAAGCAGTTTCTTAGAATTTAAATTTGATCATAAATTTGGATGCCAATTTGATCAACAAGCGTTCATGCAAACTTTTGAGACATCCCAAAATATTTTCAGCCCCTTTAAGCCCAACCTTAGCAAAACCGCACAACGAAGTTTCACGTTTGACTAATTTCTCAATATTAAAATTTAATCATAGATTGAAACCCGCATTTGGAAAATAAGAGTGCATGCCAACTTTCACGATGTTGAGAGCTATTTTCTCCATCTTTAAGCCAAACCCTAACAAAACTGCATGATGCAGTCTCAGCTTTGACCAGATTCTTAGAATTTAAACCTGATCAGATGTTTGGATGCATATTGGATAGACAAGCATGCACGCCAACTTTCGGGACGTTTCAAGCTTTTTGGACCCCCTTTAAGCCCAACCCTGTGGAAACCGCACGACGGAGTTTCGCTTTCGAGTAGTTTCTTAGAATTTAAATTTGATCATAAATTTGCATGCCAATTTTATCAACAAGCGTGCATGCAAACTTTTGAGACATTCCAAAATATTGTCACCCCCTTTAAGCCCAACCTTAGCAAAACCGCACAACGAAGTTTCACGTTTGACTAATTTCTCAAAATTAAAATTTAATCATAGATTTCAAGCCGCATTTGGAAAATAAGAGTGCATGCCAACTTTCACGATGTTGAGAGCTATTTTCGCCATCTTTAAGCCAAACCCTAACAAAACTGCATGATGCAGTCTCAGCTTTGACCAGATTCTTAGAATTTAAACCTGATCAGATGTTTGGATGCATATTGGATAGACAAGCATGCACGCCAACTTTTGCGACGTTTCAAGCTATTTTGACCCCCTTTAAGCCCAACCCTGTTGAAACCGCACGACGGAGTTTCATTTTCGAGCAGTTTCTTAGAATTTAAATTTGATCATAAATTTGTATGCCAATTTGATCAACAAGCGTTCATGCAAACGTTTGAGACATTCCAAAATATTTTCAGCCCCTTTAAGCCCAACCTTAGCAAAACCGCACAACGAAGTTTCACGTTTGACTAATTTCTCAAAATTAAAATTTAATCATAGATTTAAACCCGCATTTGGAAAATAAGAGTGCATGCCAACTTTCACGATGTTGAGAGCTATTTTTGCCATCTTTAAGCCAAACCCTAACAAAACTGCATGATGCAGTCTCAGGTTTGACCAGATTCTTAGAATTTAAACCTGATCATATGTTTGGATGCATATTGGATAGACAAGCATGCACGCCAACTTTCGCGACGTTTCAAGCTATTTTGACCCCCTTTAAGTCCAACCCTGTTGAAACCGCCCGACGGAGTTTCCCTTTCGAGCATTTTCTTAGAATTTAAATTTGGTCATAAATTTGGATGCCAATTTCATCAACAAGCATGCATGCAAACTTTTGAGACATTCCAAAATATTTTCACCCCCTTTAAGCCAAACCTTAGCAAAACCGGACAACGAAGATTCACGTTTGACTAATTTGTCAAAATTAAAATTTAATCATAGATTTAAATCCGAATTTGGAAAAAGAAGAGTGCATGCCAACTTTCATGATGTTGGGAGCAATTTTCACCATCTTTAAGCCAAACCCTAACAAAACTGCATGATACAGTCTCAGCTTTGACCAGATTCTTAGAATATAAACCTGATCATATGTTTGGAGGCATATTGGATAGACAAACATTCACGCCAACTTTCGCGACGTTTCAAGATATTTTGACCCCCTTTAAGCACAACCCTGTTGAAACCGGACGATGGAGTTTCCCTTTCGAGCAGTTTCTTAGAATTTAAATTTGATCGTAAATTTGGATGCCAATTTGATCAACAAGCGTGCATGCAAACTTTTGAGACATTC
>LPNX010341144.1:0-10851 GCA_001517045.1 Pseudotsuga menziesii
TAGTTAAGCTTTTCACAGTATTAATACCCTTAGGCCTCAAATTATAAGGCCACTTGTGTGTTGGCTTGGCTCTGGTTAAGCCTTTTACAGTGTTTGCAATATGGAAAGGCAATCCCTAATATTTTTTTTACTCGTATGAATTTCATTGAGGAACCTAATATTTTGGTTTGACTGGTATGAATTTAACTGAATAGTTTGTTTTTTATTTAAAATCACAGCAATACAAGCCAAAAGGCGAGAGGAGGTCCGGACACCCAACCAGGTGAGTTCCAAATTACGACTCCATCCATGCGTAGTTCACCAATGTTTTGTTTTGCCGTTATTCCTAATGCTATAATACTAATGGGGAATGATTTAGAGCTAAAGCCTTTCACTATATAGTTACAGTCTCGAAAGGGAATAAAAAATTAGCTCAACATTAATAAAAAATCTTTGATTTATTAATGTGTTGTGTTATTAGCCACAAAAATCTTTGATTTATCAATGTAATTTATGTATCTATATAAATTTCTTAGAACAAAATGAATAAGAAATTTTAACCAGCAAGGCCTGTTTCATGTTCTTTTCAAATGAATAAGAACTTTTAACCAACAAGTCCACCCTTCATGAAGTTTTCAATTTTCTGTTTGTTACCCCTTACCCCTTATCGGGGACTGTGTATTTAAATTTTTTTTTATGATTTAAAACTCGCGTACGCGTTTCGGCTATACAAATCGCGCGCGCGTTTTGTAGTAATATAACGCGTACGCGATTTGTCTTCCTATCCTACATGTTCCATGACATGTCAGGCTCGGGTTGAACCATACCAAGTGCTATGTCAGGCTCGGGTTGATGTATTTTTTGGTAACATGATGTTGTTTTTGAAAACTAGGATTGCATCTTAAAGGTCCATCATCTTCTTGCACTGACCCTCAAGTCGGTTCACTTTGGTCAAAATCTACAAAGTATGTTTCTTAGTCTAAAGACTTCAGAAATTACAAATGCTTTTCACCTATGAGTAAGATGAAGTAAAAATGGACACATTTACAAATCCAAATAACTTATAAAACATATGCCCAAATATGTAGGAAGACTTGAGTTGACCAATTTGCGGTAAAACATGGAACTTTCACGCTGTGAGATTTTTATGGGTTTTTTTTATCTTTGTAAAAGACATTTACCCAAGTAAATCTGGAAATATGTGCGGCCAAATAATCATGCATTCAACCACAAACTATTTCATATATTTAACTATGAGAAAATAGCAAAGTAATACAAACTGGTGGTTCCAGACTTGTCGGTCTACAGAGCTTCGGCTCTTAGACTAAATCACATGCATAGAAGCTTGAGCTTCAACTTCACTTTCTCACCCGGAGTTCTTTCTACTGTCTAATGTGTCTTTGTCTCTGTAAATTGATTTACAGTTTGCTTCTTTTATTTATAGGCAACCTGAAGATTGCTTCTACATGGGCCGACTGACTCACCATTAAAGACTGTAATAACTATCTACCTAACAACCTAGCTTCAGAAATAAATTAGACTGGTTTACATTGCCTAATGGTGGACTCTTCCTTCTTGTCAGACTGATAGACAAGATCTTGACTTGTACAAGCTGAGAGTCATGTACATATTTGCGAGTAATTACATTTTTCCAACAGAGAAAATGATGGTTGAGAGGACACCTTGTTGTGTATGGGAAAAAGATAGTGAAAAGAAATTGATTCTAGAAGTGTGTTTTTCCCTGGATTCAAGTAAGTACATATTTATTTTCTCATATACTTCAACTTGACTTATATAGTTGTTTGCTTACCAATTAAATAAACCATAAATAAGCTATTGCTAGATCTTTAAATCATAGTTTTGATTTATGTGTATTTAGTCGAAAACAAATATCCAGTAGCTACAAGTTTCTTTAAACCTAACGAAACTTTTTGGAACGATTTGGTTCGAAATTTCAAACCAATTTAAGTTTAAGTTGTCTTATAGATTGAATACTTATAGATCGAATACAAGACAAAAATATTCTTTGACTGTCAATATACTTTGCATACGAATTATAATGTTTAGGGTTGATCTACATAATCGATTTTGGATCGTGAACTCTGCATACAACTTCCAAAACCTGTGTCCATGCTTAGCTGATCTCAACTCTGTTTTTTTTCTTTCTTTCCTTTTTGCCTGCGTTAACGCTGTCTTTGTTATCAAACCGGCGTTGAGAGTTCTGTAAAGAAAAAAACGAAATGCTGTTGGAGTTTTAAATTTAGCGTTGCATGCAATTAAATTTTGAAACAATAGTTGTATTTCAAATTGGTAAATCCGAGTTCTACAACCAGGTCTGCATGCGCGATTTTTGTTTTATGTGAGTTTAAAGTTCGTCCAAATTAATCTTTCTGATAAGCTTTTTACTTTGCAAGTCCATTTTCAATATTTGCCAGCATTTAAATCTTTTATGTGTTTGCATTATAGATCTGCTTTTGATTTGAGTTATCCTTTTGGGTTTTTAATTTTACGATTAATATAGTCCCGGTTTAGATCTGTTTTGTGGCTTGAATAAGTTCTAGATCCTTATGAAACCAAATCCGATCCGTAGAACCGATCTAAACTCTTCCTATGATTCTTAAGGTCTGTTATTTTTTATTTTAAAAAAGAATTTTGCATACGAAGATCTGCGTGTAGAGTGCCCGCTGTTCAATTTTCAATATCTATATTTATTCTACCTCTCTTTTCTTGTAGTTCTTATAAGGTTGTAGTAGTTATTCAGTGAAGCTGTAGTGCTTACAACTACCTTCAATCGAACTGAAACTGTCATTAGTTCTTCTTCTCTGTAGTATTCAATAATAGTAGAATCAGTCAATCCATGAATATGCCAACTATCTGAAGCTGTAATCCAACTAGATGAAGTTCACCTTAACTTTAGCAATGAATTCCTTAGCTCGACGGACCTTGATTGGATTCGGTGGTTTATGAATTTCTTGAAGCTGTAGTTAATAAATGATTCGCTTTATTTAGTATCAATCGATCAGAGGTTAGACTGCTTGCCCTGTCAACTTTCTGATACTTTCAACTGTCAATAAACCACTAAAGCCTGGGACTGCATACCTGTTGAGCCAAGTAAACCATTGACGTTTTTCATTTTCCTCATGTATTCTGTTTTATATAATAATGAATTTTTGATTGAAATCTGACTAAAACCAACATCGGACAGTTCAGCTTTTTAGTTGATGTACTTGACGTTTCTATTTGACATTATGTAATTTTTTATATATATAATATAATCCCTATGTCATTTGTTTTTGTTTCTGGCATGGATAATGTGTAAAAAGAAATATGTTAGAAAATATGTGTTTGTCACATTTATGATATGAGTATTTGGGGTATTATATGAATATTAATTATGAAGTAAAAGTTATTTCGAGGTTATTGATAATGTGAACGTTTTATGTTAGTTACCAAGTGGATATAAAGTGTGAAGTAACTCTATAATTATATACCAAAAATCAAATATATTTTATGGTTTAAGATTATTGAAAAAAAAGTAATTGAGTGAATGTATAAATACTTAATTATTATGGAAGTTTTTTTAAGGATTAGTAGGAAGTCCAATTTTACCAATTCAAAGAAAGTAAAGATATTAGAAATTTTATAATAAGACATGTATATGGAAATTGTAGAAGGATATTAGTTTTCATAAAGGTTATAGTAATTATATATATATATTATGTTGTGGAGTTTTAATTATGAAATGGATAATGTTGGGAAGCTCGAAAGTGGAAACAAGATGATTACAGAGTTGGTGCAAGTGTTAATGAAGACCAACCAAACAAAGACTAATAGTTATAGTGAGACTAATATTTGTAGTGTGTTATAAAGATATTCTGTTAGCAAGGTGTTAGAGTAGTTAAGAGTGTGTGCCTATCTTGAGGCAACTCCTAAAATATAAATATGTACATAATCTAATAAAAAAATATAAATATGATTACAGAGTTGGTGCAAGTGTTAATGAAGACCCACCAAACAAAGACTAATAGTTATAGTGAGATTAATATTTGTAGTGTGTTATAAAGATATTCTGTTAACAAGGTGTTAGAGTAGTTAAGAGTGTGTGCCAATATTCAGGCAACTCCTAAAATATAAATATGTATGTAATCTAATAAAAAAAATAAGATTTGAGGTATAAATATGTGTGCAATCTGATAAAAAAAAATAAGATTGGTGCTGCAATGTCTGCTCCTCCAATTTCTTATTCATATCTACTCAGCTTCCGAGGTTGCTCTGAACCAGTTTATACACTGGAGATGTGCATGACCCAGGTGGATCGCAAGAGGGCCTCTCTATTTTACAAGGATTAATATAATTCTGCGACAGAAATGACGCTTGAATGTAGTATATCCATGATTCTCCTTGAGGCAAAAATCTGTGATTTTGAATTTGATCAATGCTGGTTCCCTAGGAATTTCATTGAAGGACCGATTTTTTTTTGGGTACAATTCATGAATTAGATGGTTTTATATGTGAAGCCATGGTTTGTGATCTCAAATATTTTGATTTAGAAGCATTGAGGGAGAGGGTACTAACATGTTTTAGCTTTATTGCATGGAAGAGGTGCATTTTACAGACGAATATGGAAGAGATGAATAACTCCTTCAGTGCTCATCCTAAAGTTGACTGTGTCTATTATAAAAAATAATAAAATATTGTTAAAATAACTTATGGGCTTTAAATTATTTAGAACATGTGTCTTTTATAAAAAATAATAAAAAATTGTTAAAATAACTTAAGGGCTTTAAATTATTTAGAATTGCATATATATAAAACAACGTAAACATAAATTAGATAAACTAAAACCATAAAAAATAGATTACACATTTCAACTTCAAAAAAACTTTTGCATTTTGAAAGATTTGATCTCTCTGTACTTGATAGATCTCTTTTAGATAGATCTATGCTGGTGATATTCTCCATTGCAGTTCGTATGAATGCTAGAAAGTGTCAATCTTGATGGATGAAGCCCACAGGGATATACTTGTGAAATTATAAGTCAATAGAAGCTTACGGGGAAGAGCAGTACTGCTGAGGTCTATTTTCCTTCATTTGCCTGGGAGAGGAAAGTTAAAGAAAATGATGATCGACTGAGGTTTGACGCACATCTGTTTTATAACTTAATATAGTGCAGTTTAATATTGTCGACGTCCGTTTCATGATGTTGGTAGCGTAGAATGGTCGCAGTTATTATGTTTGTGTACCTTTCAAAAACAAGTATTGATGGGTTTTGTATTAGGATCGTTTTTTTTAAAGTTTGATTATTATTAATAAATTTGATATTTTAAATATTTCTACAGTTAATTTTTTTATTTTGTTTTTATAATTTTAATGTAAAAAATGTGTGTTATTTTTAAGATAAATTTGATATTTTAAATATTTTTAAAGTTAATTTTTTTTGTTTTTTATATATTTTAATATAAATAAATGTGTGTTTTTTTCAATTAGTGTATATTTTATGATGTTTAAATTTTGTATACAGTATATTTTTATTAATTGAAGTTGGCATAGTATTTGAAGAATTGGAAAATATATATGGTTAAATTTTAAATAAAGAAGTTATAACTTTAATATGGATGATTATATTTATTTTTTTAAATTTTGATGTTGTATCCATTTTTAATAATTGAAGTTGTTATAATTTATTATACACTAAGAATTGAAAAATATATATTGTTAGCTTTTAAATAAAAAAAAGTTATAAAGTTAATGTAAACCATAGAATTTTTTTTTTTATTTTGATGTTGTATACATTTTTAACAATAGAAATTGCTATATTCTTTTAAGAATTGAAAAAACATAGAACATCATTCTTTAATTTTTTTTTTTTTTATATGTGATAGTAATTATAGATGTTTAATTTTGAATTTGAACATTGTGTAATGTAATAATATTAAGTAGATTATTAATATTAATAATTCAATAATTTTTCCACCAAACTTATTTACTTATGTCTATATCTATTATTTTAAATACAAAATTTACTTAAATATAATGTTAAATTTACATTATTACGTTGAAGTCATTTTTTTATATGAGGTTCATTTTTAAAAGAGTGGTGAGTTTTGTCGTCCTTTGCAGTAAACAACCGCCACGTGTTTACTATTAAAGTTTATATGTGACAAACATCTACCACGTGTTTGCTATTAAAGTTTGTATATGACGTGGCTCTACTTTCTAGCATGTTCACTTTAGTGTGTCAATTGTTCATGTGTCGATGAAGTTTCTTTTGTTTAAATGTGAACTACAATGACAACGATGACGATGATGATGGTTACCATCCACTGTGACCAAATTTTGGTCTATCGGACCTAAAGAAACGAATTAATTAGTTTGTTTTAAAATTGTATTCCTATGCTCAAAGAGATTGGAGAGAAGCAACCCAAGTTCACTATAATTTTGACATGTTAAAAGCCTAGGAAGGTCAGTATTGCAACAAATATTATGAAACTGAGATCTAATGTGGGTGTACGCAAGGCACTCTAAGAGGAAGTGATTTTCATCTTCAATGTTCCTATTCTCACAGAGATGGCAGATCCTTTCCACCCATGGTGTTTTAGGAACTGTCCAACGACCTGTTTCACTATGGAGCTCATGAGAGTTCATTCTTATCTTGGCTATATTAGTTTTTTTCTTTGAACTGGTTAAAACAAAGAGATACTTTTGATCTTCTAGAGTAGGGTTGATGACCTCCTTATAATATCTTAACTTTCTTTTAGCCTCTAATCTTTCTCACACCACAATTTCTCTTTAAACCTAAAAGTAACAATATTTTTAATGTTATTAATATTTTGCAATGCAACATTTTTTGTCGATCTCCCAACGGTTTAACCAGGCCCTGGTATCTTTATACCAACCTTGCTTTAGCCTTAGGTGGTTTTGGATGGAATTAAAAGCCATCTTAGGAAGTCTATGGTCTCCCATGTTATTGATTTTGTGCTTGTACAACAAGAGCCTAGTCATAACTAGGCTCTCCATAGGGGAAAGACCCACTTCTATAAGGAGAATAGGATATGGTGTATTGCTTTTAATTTTGAGGTTAAATGTTATAAAACACTTTAGTATTTACTCAATCTTTCTCCAAGATTCTCTAAATATGCTACAACCCCAAACCTCACATCCATACAAGATAACAGGAGTGACTAAAGTTTCAAAGAGGAGCTTCTTTTTATCCCACATCACAAGGTTTGGTGCTTTACAATTATTTTCAAGACCAAATAGGCTTTCCACCCTCCATTAATCCTTTTCTCAATGCTATAGTTCCATTTGAGCTTGTGATGAATATCAATTCCTAGGTATTTGTAAGAAGACACTTCCTCCAAGTTGTTATTGTCAGACACAAAATTAGCACAAGTGTCCTTCTTGGATTTGATAATCATAACTTTGTTTTGTCAGTGTTGACAATCATACCCATGGTAGAGCAAAAATCCTTAAGAAGTTGTAGTTGCTTATCAAGATCAGATGGAAATCTTGCCAAAAGAACAATATCATTGACATAGAGAAGAAGGATGATGACTATTCTAGCTAAGAACGTGCCAACACAGCCTGCTTCTTCTAAACAACCTTCTAGCTTATCAATGTAAATGCTAAATAGGGTAGGGGAGAGGGGAAAACCTTGTTTAACTTCGATATTACACTTAATATCTTTCGACCACCCCTCGTTGCTCTTAAACTTGACAATTACATTCTCATATAACCTTATTGTGGCAGCTCTCAACTTGAAAGGAGCCTTTAGCTCTTCTAATCTATTCCATAGGTTGTTTCTAGGTACCGTATCGAAAGCCTTTCTAAAGTCCACAAAGCAACAAAAGAGATTGGATTTATCATTACAACACTCCTCCACAATGATCCTTAGTGTAACGAGGTGGTCCGTTGTTGAGTGTTGCCTTCTAAAACCCGCTTGGCCTTTAGCCCGCTTACCTTCACTTTCAAGCCATATTTGCTGATCTTCTTTTCCAAAATAATACCATATAACTTGGCTAAGAGGGGGATAATCATAATTTTCTGATAATTAGAGGGGTTATTTGTATCCCAACTTTTAAAAATAGGGATAATGAGGCTCTGAGTCCAAGGTTTAGGGAACCCTTGCTTGACTGCTTGATTGAATAACTTGTGGATGTGAGGGATGAGGAAAGGACCTCCAATACATCTAAATCGATCAAGAGATTTTGTATACAAGTCACAACTGACTCAATGCCATTAGAGGAATCTGATGATATTAAAGCAGAAGAGACTGCAGCGAGGCCTATAAGAGGATTTCCTACAAATGTATAGTGTCTCATCTTAGAGTATTCTACCTCCAAGTGATTACAGGGATAAATTAGCTTAGTTATACTACCAACACCTCCTATTTTCCTCTCGGAAACAAATAAACATCTGTTAGGATTATATAATCCTCCCTTATCCATATATAGTCTAATTGATCAGCTTGTCTAGCATAGGGAGACATTATTACTGTACTAGATTGTGGGGAACACATAGAGAGGTTAACTGCCACTTACTGCATGTTCATGCATGAGTTTTTGTGCCTCTAAGACCATTCCCTACATTATAAGAGCCACTGTGAGTGCCACCAGCAGCCTCCATCAATTCGTTGTGGTAGGTAGTCAATTATGATGAGTCAACCTTCAATTAGATCACTCTCAGTTAGTCTAGCGCCAGCTTTGCATGGTTGCATGGGGAAGTGGCACCTTTTTCCACCTACCTCATCAGTTTAACTGATTGTCGGATTGATTTAGACATTAGGATTTAGACTAGTGGCTCCCATGCATTGATTTAGACACTCATAGTTAGCCAGTCAGTCAGGTTTAGTTGGTTGATTCAAATCTTATCCATATGATTTGAATTCTCCTTATTGTAACACTGTTGTATACTGCTGGGAATAATGAATATTAATGTTGTAATTAACTGATCAATTCTTATCAGATTTGTCTCAAATTTGTCTTATTTAGTGTACATTGTTCTTGATATTCCACTGCACAATTCCACCTCTCAATTGCTCTCATTTTCTTGTAGATCAGTGATTCAATAATTTAACATGGTATCAGAGGCTTGTTCAGGATAGCAACAAGTCTTGTCCGAACTACATTGTACACCAGAAGTAGTTGAGTTTCTACACAAATCCTGAAATGATAGCCTTTGTCCCTCTAAATTATGTTCAAAGAAGTCTATCCATGTGTGACGAACTCTGAGAAAGTGTACATATCGAGGTGGAAAGGCTTGAAACTGACATGATTGTGAATTGTTTTGTTTTGTAGTGATAGGTACAAATTCAATATGGATTCGAGATTATCAGTTCCTCTTCTTACTCCATTCACAAGATATTCAGAGTGGAAATTGAAGATGATTTCATCTCTAAAGAGATAAGGTCTCTATGAGGTATCTATTGGACTTGGTAAAGAGTCTTATGAAGATGAGAATGAATGGCTAAATGATAGTGATAGATATTTTGGAACAATATGTCTGGCCTTTTCTCCAAGATTGTGCTACCCTATTGATTTTGCTGAATACCCAAAGGATCTCTGAACAAAATTGGATAAAACCTTTGGCAAGAACAATGAGGATAATTATAGCAATTTGGAGAGCACACCCAGTACCACAAGAGTTATTTCTTCAAAAGTATCATCCTGTATTATCTCTGATGAAGTTGTTCAAAATGAAGACAAAGCAGAATCTTCAACACAGTCAATTCGAATTGAAGAAAGTCTCCTTGGAGTGACTCCTTCTCCTGTTGCTCCAAAAGTTTATGAGATCTCTGATATATCATCTTCTCATACAGTTTATCTAGAAGAATACATTCGAATATTTGTTATTGAAGAAAAAATCTCCTTCCATTCTACTCAAGCATTCTCTAGTGATAATTCTTGCAAAGTTTGTCAGTGGTTGCTTCAGAAAATGAAGAGGAATTCGATTTTTCTCTCTCTAATGTTGTTGCCGGTGTGCATAAAAGTAATACTTTGGATTTTTTGGAAAAAATATCAGATTTTAGGAGTGATCCATTCACTCTCATTGATCTAGAGCTTCCAGCAAATTCCTATATGATTGTTTGCACCAATACTCAGAGTTTTGTTGAAGAATGAGAAAATTGTGCATCTACCATCTCAACGGAGCACTTGGAACCTTTGTTCCACAATCTTGGATCTGATATGAGTTTATTTGGTTCAAGTTTTAAGTTTCAAGAGCCTCCAGTCATGCTTGTAGTTTTTCTCATCAATTTTGGTGTGAAAAATCAAGTACCTCAAGTCTCTTTCAAAAATGTCGCTGGGGATTTGATGTTAGTTTTCTCTCATGAGTTTTATGATATTATATTTTGTGAATCATTGGATATTTTAGAAGATATATCAGATCATGGAGCTCAAGAATTCTCTCTCCATGGTCCCGGGACTTCTCTACCTTTCTACTTGATCACATGCTCATCTCCTCACATAACTAGTAAAGATGGAGACATCATGCATTCACTTGGACACTTGCTCCTAACACTTGGAGCTGATTTTAACTCACATGGTTCGATGTTCAAGGATGCAACATATAATTTTCTTAGGTCTATCTCACATGGTTTGAATTCTCAAGTACTTTTTCTCTCTCATCAGTTGATCTCAGTTGCTCTACATGGGTCCATTTTTCATCTTGCAGTTGTCTATGTTCCTGATTCAGTTGAGCATATTCATCTTCTTCCAAAGAAGAAAATTCCTCCAGACATAATCATTTAGTTTGGGGAGGTTCACATGCACAGTCCTAGGATGATGATGCACAAAAGAACCAATATTTTTCATTACTTCTCTAAAGAGTTGGAGATTGTAGCTTGTTTTCCTGTTTCACTGCTTATTTTGAGGG
>LPNX010341144.1:10963-54478 GCA_001517045.1 Pseudotsuga menziesii
CATGTATTCTAAAGTTTGTTTTCAAAATGTCTCATTGCCCAAAACATAGATACAACTTGGTAAAGAAAATTTATCCTTGTAATGTATCTAATACTTCATCAATGATAGGAATATGAAACTTAACTTTGACGTTCATGATCATATTGAGTTTTCTATAATATGGAAAAATATGGCATGAACCTTTTTTTCACTCTTTTGTGAATATGGGTACCTATAGGGTCTAATGTTAGATGGTACACTTCTCAGTTGCAAGCGAATAACATGTTCATGATATCAAGTAGGTGGAATGCCTTTATCCATCTCTGCAAATACCTTGGAATGGTTGTTCATAACTCTTTGGAGACCCATTGGAATAGAGGGTATAAATTCTTGAACATCTAGTATGAACAATTGTGAAATTACACCAAGGTGTCCCTATTTTATCAATTTGGTCATGTTGTTAGAGCTTATCACTTAATATGGTTTCCTTCAAATGTCTTCTAGTTCAATTTTCTTTCCTTTTGAAGAGAGTCTCATGAAAATTTCCTAAAAATTAAGATCCATTGTTTCTGATGGTGTAACAAGTAGACCCTTTATACAACATCAACACCACCCATTTGGATTGCAATCATTAAATTATCCAATAAATACTCCTCCATAGTAATCTTGATACTATGGAACTTCCATGAACAATTTATGGTACCTCCATCTACAATCATTACTCGAAACTCTAGTGCTTCTTGAAAATCAAGTACTGGTTAATTTGCAATTAATGAAGTCATGGGTACTACCAAAATCAATCAACACTAGTACTTTTTATTTTATTTTTGATATATGATTAAATATTGAGAGTTTGTGGAGTGTTAATGCTGACTAGTGTAGACAAGATATGGTTGGATCTATAGTTCAAGACTACTCCATTTTTTTATCTTCTTCCTCTTCATAATCTATGTAGAATAATTTCTTCTCACTACTATTCCCCTTACTATATTTATTGTCAAGATAGAAATAATGTCCCTTTTCTCTTATTTCTTCCACTTGTCAAGGCATCAACCTTGTAGGCTAAGTAAGGTCAGGAGCGAAATCATTTCTCTCCCTTAGGTTATAGTAGCATCCCTTCTAGTAGCGATAATTTTACTTTCATATTCATTAGAGGAAATTTCAACTCAAAATGGCCATTTTAACTTTGATTCAAATTCCATGCCATCATGTGTTAGCCAATGAAATTGCTTTAAATTTGAAATACCGTATAGGTCTTAAACACTTTTTTAATATAAATTTGGAGATAGGTATCATAAAAAAACTACTTTTTTTGTTTGTATTTTCGACATATCTCCCCGTGTTTTACTCAAATTTCAATCGGGAGAGCTCGTTGGATGCAGAATTAAATTCTGCATCCAACAAGTACCCATTCGACATACTTTTGACGGACCCCGCTACCTCAAAAATAAGAAATACCTGAAAAAACGTGATGATGACATAATCATCACATTTTTTCAGGTATTTCTTGTTTTTGGCGTAGCGGGGTCTGTCAAAATTATGTCGAGTTGGTATTCGTTGTATGCGGAATTTAATTCCACATCCAATGAGCTCTCCCGATCAAAATTTGAGTAAAAACACGGGGAGATATGTCAAAAATACAAACAAAAAAGTAGTTTTTTTTCTTTTCTTCCTCCAAAATTAATAAATATTATTTTATTATTTTAACTATTATTTTATTAATTCTTTTTAAGAGGCCCATTTTGAGTTGAAATTTCCTCTAATGTCCCTTCCAAACTAAATGCATCCTCCAATGATTTAGGTTGAAACGAACGTACATCACGTTGAATGATTTCCTTTAAAGTGTCGATAAAGAGATCCAACAAATTATCTTCTAAAATGGTCTTCACTATAAAAATCAACTTTTGAAAGTTCTTAGTGTGCTCTATAACTATACCTATTTGCTTGAGATTTATCAATTGGATAAAGAAGATGTTTTTGTTAATATACTGATAATGTGCTATTAATTCATCGAAAATATAGACCAAGATAAAATAGAGTATTGTTTACAATCACAAAGCCATTGGTACCACACAAATTGATTAGGTTCTAGATACAAGGTGATGCCTTTTGTAAAGTTGGCACTTGGTGTAGATCAAATAGTTGTTCCATATATAATATCCATGTTATGGGATAAATACCATCAAACTTATTCATACGTATTTTGAGAATGAAGTAGTTTCTTGGTCCCAATTTGAACCGATGATGATGTGGATTATGAAGTGATAAATGATCGAGTGTTAGGGACTCAAACTTGCATATTTTCCCCCAAAATATCATTTTTTCTATATGTGATTGAGATGAGGACCTCTTTCTATCCTTATACTCTTGTTGAGGAGATGAAGTAAAAGTAAAGAGATGCCTTATCTCATTCATAATTACCCCCTTCATTCTTTTGAGATCATCTTTAATGGCCATCTTTTCCAACTTTTGCATTTCATGTTTCAACTCACTTTCTATACCATTTTTTATGTTTTTCAATTGAACATGTCTCACTAACCTATCACTCAATTCCTTTACTTTGTCCTCCATATTGGATAGTTGGTTATACGTTTCTTTATTTTCTTCACGAATAGTGGTTGAGATATCTGGAGGTTAAATTGGTGTAGCATGTTTTTCAAAACCCTTTGTCATTTGAGATCAAAATGATATTGACCTATAATTATCCTCTATTTCCTCTTCATCACACATTTTTAATCAAACAAAACAAATATTCCAATCAAAGGTTATGCAAGTTTCAAGTTAACATACCTTTAAAAACCCTAGTTTATAGGTTTCCTTGTTATCCAAAAATTCTCCTTAATTATCTTTGATTTTTTTTATCCCCTAAGTCTAAATCTTGTAGTAGCTTGGTATGTCTTCTTTGTAATTCCATGGATTTGACTAGATTTTTATGAGCCAAGACAAAGTTATGGTAACTTTCCTTAAACTTGTTGTTTTTACCTTTTCAGAAGAGTGAACTTGTATGACCTAACACGTGTTTGATTTTCATGTTATGATTCTGAAATTTTTACCACAAAAACTATGGGCCATATTCTTTTATATGC
The DNA here is from genome assembly GCA_001517045.1 of Pseudotsuga menziesii. Lineage (NCBI taxonomy): Eukaryota > Viridiplantae > Streptophyta > Pinopsida > Pinales > Pinaceae > Pseudotsuga > Pseudotsuga menziesii. Next base: position 14,029 of record LPNX010341144.1, read on the forward strand.
AATATGGGGTTCTCAATTTGAAATTGTCAAACTTTATATATAACGGTTTTACATAGAACACTTGTTTCAAAATAGTTTTTGGGCTAGTAAAAAATCCTAATCTCCATAGACTGTAACTCTAAACTTATCATGAACGAGGACCTGAAATATTTATCGCAAGTACTTCTCTATGTCTTCTAAGGCGCCTCAAAATTTCTCTATCTAAAACATACCCACAACATACCTAGAAAAATATTATAGTACAAATGGATTTAATACCAAATGTTGAGGACCAAATTCTCAAAATAGCATAAAAATAGAAAGAAAGAGTAATCCAATGCCTTGAGAATGAAATAAAGAGATGAATAAGAAGTCTCTTCAAGAGGGACACCTCATTTTATAATGTATCAAATGCACCAAATTATATGATATCTAAGACTAGGCATCCTTAGTATATATAAGAGACAAACATTACAATTACAATTAAGGTCCTAACCTACCATACAATTATAATTAAGGTCCTAACCTACCAATAAAAACAATACTAATAGAATAATAGAATTTGATGTCACAATATCTAAGCCTTAACAAAAGGAAAAAGGAGGCAAGAGACCAGTTCAAGAGGGAAAGTTCATGAATGGTTTGAAAAATTAGTGTTGCATATACATATTGTAATGAAACCTTAACATGCTGAAAAATGACTTATGGAGATAGACTGGAAGGGCCCAAGAAGGTAGCGAATCAAAACCTTGTTAAGTAAGGTGTGACTTATGCCACTATATCAATTGGACCACTTTTCGACACTTTCATAATGATGTTTTTTATGAAGGAACGTTGCACTTGTGACCATCTGTGAAACATAGTCTTGTCAAATACATATCATCCAAATGTGATGAACAAGTCATGCTGTCGTAAGTTCGACACATGGGCAATTCATTTAGTTAGCATATTTTTTTTTAACCATGGAAACAACAATCTCGCAAGAGCATGGATTAGCTTATCACCCATGCTCTTTTCGACTAACATTGGTCGTTCATCGAATTTGCATCACTCACCAATGAACGGTTCATTGTAATACTGTCATATGTCATATGACATGTTCAACACAACACCAATGTACAGTTCGTTGGAATACTGATGCAACATTGTCGTAAATGTCAAACAATATTTTAGCATGCTGCAGAGCATTTAATGCGGTTGCATTGGGCTTGATGATCATTGGATTTTGAGATGCTCGAGATCCAACGATCATCAAGCCTGTTGCAGCTGCATTAAATGCTCTGCAGCATGCTAAATATTGTTTGTCGTCGTAAATATCCAAGAAGGTTGCATCACAAATTTGTCGAATCACCGAAGTATACTACGACCAAAAGTTCCACGAACGGATCTCATAACATTGACGAGCTTAGTGTTGTAAACATAATAACAAGTTTGTCGTAAATTGGATCAAAATATGAAAAAATTTCCTCCCTGGTTGCATCAAAATACCGATGTATATTACTGCCAAAAGTTCCATAGATGAATGTTGTAAGACTGTCACAAATATTCGATGAGTTGTGATGAACATACATCAAAGGATTGACAGCATTTCCTCCTCGATTGTGTTCTAAAATCCGTCAAAAGAATGATGTATACTACAACCAAAATTTCAACATATGGATGTCATAACATCGACAAGCTTAGTGTCATAAACATAACAAGTTCATCATAAATTGCATCGAAATACCAAGACGGTGTGCCAATTAAAAAAAATTATAATAACTATATGCCTCGAAATTTCTCTTCAAAATGTTTTTATCTCCTCAATCCCTTAACTTTTAGCTTGGGGGGCTAAGAATGTAATTGAGCCATGGATAGGTGTAGAATTGTTTCGTAAACGAAAATATAATTGATCCAAGGCTAGGCATTAAAATGTGACCATAGGAAGTTAGTGAAGGGTTAATTATATGGAAGGGGCATGAATAAAGAGATAATCATAAATGGATTAGGGATCATAGGTAGTTGGTGAAGAGTAATGATATGAAAGGGTCTGACTAGATAGAGAAATGGACTTGACATAGAATTTTTTCATAAATGAATATATATTTGATCCAAGGAAAAATGGACTAAGCATAGAATTGTTTTATAAATGAATATATGATTGATCCAAATAACAATATATATTGGGTTTTTCTAAACAATGGGTGTTTGATACAGGAGTAGGATAACCGACAAAGGATTTAGGACTTAACAAAATTGTTTTTGTTAGAACTGGGTGATAATTCTAGCTAGGAATTTATCATGATTGATTTTCCTTCATATTATTGCTTTGATAGGTTATATCTTCTAGAGGTTCCATATTTTCCATATATTCTACCTTAACAATATCAACAATGTCTAAGTTTGAATGGAAGAGCCATTGTAGAGTTTACAATGGATAAATAAGATAATTCAATGTCTTCTTCGTCAAGAAGAGCCGGTGGACCCCCAAAAAAAAACTACCATCCAATATGTTTTTGATGTATATTCGACTCTTCTTATGACATGGAACTTTAGAAGACTTGTGATAGATGGAGCATATAATGGAATTAAGATAAAAAAATATTGAACAAGTAACCATTTATGAAAAAGGGCCAAGTGTTCTCAGATATAGACAATTTAGACCTCTTTTTTCATTTGAAGGAACCCATGGTATATTAAGTATGGCTAGCATTTCAGTTGCAAGATTAAATTTGTATATGCTCAACAAGGAATTCCATGACTAACTCTACAAAAATGCTCTCCAAATCTCTATTCTCAAAATTTTTACTGCTATAATTGCACTCGATAAAATATAATAATGTACATAAAAGAATCATGGTAGTATCTAAACTTGTAGCATTATACTCTAATGAATTTCCAACAATTAAACTTTCATTGTAGTATTTATATGCATGTCTTTAAGAGTCACATTACTCAACAAAGGTGTAGTACTAGTTCAGGTTGTCTATGTGTTGACATGCAATTATGTATAGAAAGTTAGACCAATAGTAAAAGGACATCATGCATGAGTATATGGAGGGCACAAAATGAAATGAACTAGGTCTCTCAAGTGAAAGAACACAAAATGATAATTTGAGTTCTATTTGGAGTAGTCTCTAATTTTTACCTGGATTATGTAAAATATTTTAATCGTGACTGAGTTTGTCTATCTCTATATTATTAAAAACCATTACTAACATGAAACCCACTATTAAAATACTATGTTATGAACTTCCAACAATTATACTCTAATGAACTTCTATCTTTGTCTATCTCTGCATTATACTCTAATGGACTTCCAATAATTAAACTTTCATTGTAGTAGTTATATGCCCGTCTTTAAGAGTCACATTGCTCAACAAAGGTGTAGTACTAGTTCAGGTTGCTTATGTGTTGACATGCAATTATGTATAGAAAGTTAGACCAATAGTAAAAGGACATCATGCATGAGTATATGGAGGGCACAAAATGAAATGAACTAGGTCTCTCAAGTGAAGGAACACAAAATGATAATTTGAGTTCTATTTGGAGTAGTCTCTAAGTTTTACCTAGATTATGTAAAATATTTTAATAGTGACTGAGTTTGTCTATCTCTGTATTATTAAAAACCATTACTAACATGAAACCCACTATTAAAATACTATATTATGAACAAATTCCAAGTGGTTGTTGGATTTTGGCTACTTGGAAGGGGATTTTTTCCTTCAATCATTGTTTTCGAGAGTAGTCAAATTCCCACAATTTTTTTTGTAGCAAGAGGGTACAAGTAATAATTCATCCATATTTTAAAATCTTGACATTTATTTCAGCTTGTACTTCCCGAACAAAACTATGGAAACTTTCATCTCCTTCTTCCAAGTGAGGGAAAGGGGGATTCTAGACTGAATTTGGATCTGCCCCACTTTTTCATGTCATCTTTTTAAAATTAGAACCTACCTTTAAGCAACTTCACTTGACAACAATATTATGCTTATATCACTTGAGATTGTCTTTCAATGGTTATCACTTGAAATTTAACTAGAGTCTAGATTGTATCATTCATATAAAGACATTATAATTGCTCATTGCTTATATTTTAATGTTTTAGTTAACACCTAAATTTGCTATTCTAGAATTTCTCACTTTCTAAGATTTATACAGTTGTGATAGTTTCTCCCCTAAAATCAACCTACAAACCTTGTGAAATTCACATATGATCTATTCAGTGTTTTGTCACTCATGATATTTCTTAAATTGTACTTATTCAATAAGCAGTTAACATATAGAGTATTTACAATATTCATGAACACATCAAGAAGGTGCGTGTGTAGCAATTCTTCATTTTTAGGTTGCAAAGTTGTATTTCAGGGAAATTTCCTCACTACAAGAAGTTTCAATTTCTGGTAGCGGAATTGGCAAATTTCTCAAAGGACCTGCTACGAGAAGTTTCACATTTCAGAAGTGAAATATTTATGATGTGTAGTGGGTACGCTACATGAAATTCAAATTCAAGAAAGAGGTAATAAAAGGGGTATTGAGTCTTACCACATCAAGTAATTATTTGTTTTAATGGTCGAGAAGATGATTAGACTTTTCATATCTTGTGATCATTCGCTCCACCATATCTTATCATTCAATTAACTTATCATTTCAAATACCATCAGCTAGACTGTCTAATCATTGTAATAATTTCCTTTTCCCTGGCATAACCTTGGTATTCACCATTTTCACGATTTAAAACATGAAAATCTTAATGATACTATCTCCTTTTCTAAAACCTAACTCTTTTCTAAATGTGGATATTGTAAACCGGAGATACTAATTTTTTAATCAGCGAGAAAATGAGTTCTCATAAAGGAAGAATAGTGGAGTGCACTATGAGCCCAAATGAGATGAGTAGTTGGAATCCCACTCTGACTATGCCAACAGATTCATATTTGGTTGGTTCAACTTTTATGAGAACTACAAGGATATAATCAGGAGCTCGCTAGAGACTTGGAGGAACGCTTTGATGGTTACAAGGTAGAATTGGGTGATTTAATCCTCCAAATTTAGAAGAATCCATTGCAGCTGCTGTGAGATTCCCTATAGATGGAGAGAGATGCTTTAAAAATAAAAGAATCATAGGTGCAAATTATAACCATTTTTTCAATCTAGAGCATCAATACCAGGATTGGAAGAACGATATTTTAAGGAAGTAGCTCAAGGATGAATGGAATGAGTTGCTGAAAATGATTCGAAGATATATAACCTATGAATGTAGGTACACCATCACTTTCATGTATCATATGTACTTCCTCCTGCACCTTAACGGAGATAAAAGAATGAACCTTCCTTACTTCCTGTTAAAAATCTTAACAAAGATGGCTTCAAGGGATCAATCTCATCCAGAGAATACAAAACAAAATATGTTCAACCATGCTCTAGTTAAATTGCCAATTTTGGAAGAATTGAACAAGACTCAAAGAACATGGCAACATTTTTTGTTTTGGGATGGTTTTAAAGAAAAAACCCAAGAGTCCCATAAAATTGAAATAGGAATCCATGTAAAAAGAACTAGAACTCCTAAAACCTCTAAAGTCCTGTCACGTACCCGCCCATATTATGGAGAAACGTGTTTTGTTTTGGGATGGTTTTAAAGAAAAAACCCAAGAGTCCCATAAAATTGAAATAGGAATCCATGTAAAAAGAACTAGAACTCCTAAAACCTCTAAAGTCCTGTCACGTACCCGCCCATATTATGGAGAAACGTGACTACAACCTCTCTTCCTATACCTTGATGTCCATGAACCTGGTGCCCATACACCTGACTGATATGCATAATAATTTAAAACTTATTATTTTTTTCTCTTTTTGCACAGTCATGGGTCATGTTCATCCTTTAACAATCACTCTTAGGATTAAAAACCATTGTAACAGTCGTCCCGTAGCTTACAAATCCATTCTGCAACCAGGAAAGTCATTTCTGCATTGAAACAGACCTTTCCGACTTTCACCTTTCGGCCTTCTACAGTGCGGCTTGCGGCAGTCGAAACTCTGCAAAATGCCACTGTGATTTCATGCCTTTCCTCATTCCTCTTTTTTCCTTCCGCTATGGACTTCGGGAATCGGAAACCTGAAAATACAACGGAACCATTTGACCATATTCTGCCTTATGCATTTTGCCTTTCTGCTGTGGACTTTCGGAATTGAAAACTTACAAATACGATGGAGTCATTCATCCACATTCCGTCTTCCGCAGCAGAACTCAGGAATCGAAAAACCAACAAATAGACAGAATCATTTAACCACTTTCTTCCTTCCGCTTCAGAACTCGAGAATCGGAAGCTCAACATTCGATGGAATTATTCGGCACCTCCCACCTTTCGCATTCTGCCTTTCCGCCTTCCACTGTGGAACTCGGGAATCGAAAACTCAGTGTTTAACGGAATCATCCATTTACATTCTGCATTTCGCCTTTCCATCTTCTACTGCAAAACTCGAGAATTGGAAACTCGGCATTTTACGGAATCATCTAGCCACATTCCGCCTTCCGTATCCCACCTTTCTTCCTTCCACTTTCCACCTTTATGCCTTTCGTTGCGGAACTCGGGAATCGAAAAACCAACAAATCGATACCTTGACTTGCTCACTTTCCGCTTTCCGCCTTCTGCATTTTGCACTCCGCGAGCGAATTCTGGATTGCGGAAATCCAACACTTGGCCTCATTTCTCTTTCTGTTTCTCGATTTTCGCCTCCCGCCTTTCACAGGTGGACTCTAGGGTGCGGAAATCTACACTTTACCTTATAATCTTTGGCTCTCTTTCCGCTTTCGCTTTTCGCCTTCTTCAGGCGGATCTCGAGGTGCATAAAACCAACATTCTACCATGTTTCCACTTCTCTTTTTCGCCTCCCGTCTTCCGCCTTTCGTAGGCGGATCCCGAGGTGCGGAAACACTTGAGTCATATGCATTCTGACCTATAACCAGGTTTCTATCCTCCATGGACTTAAGAAAAATGCATTCGAAACCAAAACACATGCAGGTGTAAAATGCAGGGACATATAATCAACTAAAAACTCTGCTTAAATTATTCAATAAGCATTCAACATAACAGTACATTCATAAGCAAATATATTGCAGAAATGACACAACAGAGAATAATTATCTTGAAGATGAAGTTGTCCCACAACTAGCTATGTCGCTGCAACGTTCCACCCGACCATAGGCCAGTTGTGTTCATCAATCTCTCAACGCAACTTCCACCCCCGAACTGGGCATGATTTCCACAAGGAACTAGGTAACGACAGGCTCGCACATAGCTAGATCCAATCACACACAACCAAACTAACCTATAGTTGGGTTTATGAGACTGTCTAGCCAAGCCAATACAAGATTGGGTAAATCACGTTACAGGAAAACAAAGAAAATACACTGATGGGTTTATCAGGCTACTTAGCCAAGCCAACTAACAGTTGGGTTTATCAAACTACACACAGTTAAGCCAACATTCACATTAAGGACCAGCCAAGCCAACTAACATATGGGTTTATCAGGTCGTCTCAGCCAATCCATCTCATTGTTGGGTTTATCAGGCTTCTCAACCAAGCTAGCTAACAGTTGGGTTTATCAGGATGTCTAGCCAAGGGTCACACATGGCCAAAATGCACAACAAGACACAGCCAAGCCAACACACAGTTGGATTTATCAGGCTGCTCAGCCAAGCCAATATTCCATTGGGTTTATCAGGCTTCCCAGCCAAGCCAATATACCAATGAGTTTATCATCCTGTCGGCCAAGCCAATATACCAATGAGTTTATCAGCCTGTCGACCAAGCCAATCTACCTTTGGGTTTATCAAGCTGCTAAGGAAGTGGAAAGGAAGAATGGCTAATCTAGTGGCTCGTTTAAGAGCTAGTGACACCTCCACAAGATCTATCTGGCTTGGTAGCCCCAATACCTGCAGTGCATAGCTAGTTGTGGTATTTTTATTAAAATGTATATTTACATGATATCTCAAAAATATACTTTTCCTGGCCAGCACTATAACCATCAGCATCAACCTTGATCGTTGATACACAAAAACACCAAATCACTGGTTGGGCCTTGGCCTTGAGCTCCATACCATGATTTAAATACAATATATACATCATGTACAATTTTTAATACCATGGGGTCAAAACTGGGGTGTTACATTCCCCCCCCCCCCTACATTAGCTCTGTCCTCAGTGGTCCTCAGTGATTTACAAAATTGAACAAAAATGGATGTGTCAATCACATGGGATCCTCCATCTCCCACGTAGCCTCATCAGGACCGTAGTGCTTCCACTGCACCTTTACCTGTCCAACAGATTGATTTCGTAGCACTGTAACCTTCTTTTCGAGGATGCGCAATGGTGCGGTTTGGAACTCTCCCTCGGGTTCCACCTGGATCACATCTCAATTTATCACATGGTTAGGATCATGTACATATTTCTTTAGCAAAGAAACATGAAAAATATTATGAGCTCTAGTGCTAGCAGGAAATGCAAGTCTATATGCAACTGACCCTATTCTTTCAAGCACTTCAATAGGCCCACAATATATAGGTGACAGCTTGGCACAACTCCCATGTTTCAAGGAAATATTCCTTGGCCTCACTCTAAGGTAAGCATGATCTCCAATACTGAACTCTTTGTGGATTCTATGCTTATATGCATAGCTTTTATGTCTATCTTGGGCTGATTTCAAGTTCTTCATGATCTTTGCAACCTCTTGCTCCATTTTCTTGAGAAATTATGGACCAAGCAAAATCCTGTTCACTAGATTATCCTAAGTCACTGGTGTCCTACACCTTCTCCCATACATAGCTTCATATGGACTCATTCCCAATGATGATTGTTGTCCATTATTATAGGAAAATTCTACCAAGTGTAAATAATCCTCCCACTTGGATGGTTTGTCCATCACATACATGCGAAGAATGTCCTCAAGCACCTGGTTTACTCTCTTTGTTTGCCCAAGGATGGTAGGCAGTGCTAAAGTTCAGCTTTGTACCCAAATATGCAAACAAACTTTTCCAAATATTGGAAGTGAACTTGGTATATTTGTCAGAAATTATTACCTTAGGCAATCCATGCAATCTGAAAATATTCTCATGAAGATTTCTGCAATGGCATCAGCCTTATACGTGGACTTGACTGGTATAAAATGTGTTGCCTTTGTCAACTTGTCTACCACAACCATGATGGAATCATGTTGTTTCATAGCCATTGGAAATCCTGTAATAAAATCCATGGAAATAACTTCCCATTTCCATTTTGGAATTGGCAAAGGGTGGAACAAGACTACTGGGTGTTGATGCTCAACCTTCACCTATTGACATTTCATACACTTAGCAATATATTCAACAATGTCCTTTTTCATTCCTAGCCAAAAGCACTGCTTCTCTTTGTTTTCCCAAGGATGGTAGGCAGTGCTAAAGTTCAGCTTTGTACCCAAATCTGCAAACAAACTTTTCCAAATATTGGAAGTGATCTTGGTATCCCCATCAGAAATTATTATCTTAGGCAATCCATGCAATCTGAAAATATCCTTCATGAAGATTTTTGCAATGGCATCAGCTTTATACATGGACTTGACTGGTATAAAATGTGTTGCCTTTGTCAACTTGTCCACCACAACCATGATGGAATCATGTTGTTTCACAGTCATTGGAAATCCTGTAATAAAATCCATGGAAATAACTTCCCATTTCCATTCTGGAACTGGCAAAGGGTGGAACAAACCTGCTGGGTGTTGATGCTCAACCTTCACCTATTGACATTTCATGCACTTAGCAATATATTCAACAATGTCCTTTTTCATTCCTGGCCAAAAGTACTGCTTCCTAGCTGTAGCAATTATCTTCTGATATCCTGGGTGACCAAAATATGTAGCTTGATGGATTTCATCCATAACAACTCTCCTCAAGTCTGCTACATTTGGAATATAAATTTTGTTCTTCTAGGTAAGAAGTTCATCTTCTTCCAATTTATATCCCTCATATTTCTTTTCAAGATTTTGCTGCTGCAACTTATCCTTTATCTACACATACAATTCATCTTTAGCAGTATGATTAACAATCTGCTGTCTCAAATCTTATTGGCAAATACTAAGAGATAACACATGCATTTCATGTGCTTTCCTAATGAGTGCATCAACCACTTTATTTTATTTTCCTTTTATGTGTTTGATTTCAAAATCAAACTCACACAAAACCTTCAGCCATCTAGCTTGCCTAGAATTTAAAGTTGGTCAATTAAACAAGAATTAGAACACAATGGTCTGTCCTTAGCTCAAATTTTATGTCCATTAAGTAATGCCTCCACATCTTGAGAGCATGCACTATGGGTGCAAGTTCGAGATCATGAGTAACATAGTTCTGCTCATGCTCCTTCAACTTTTTTGGCTCATAGCATACCAAGTGGTTGTCTTGCATAAGAACTCCTCCAATTCCTTGATTACATGCATCAGTACACACCACAAAGTCTTTTTCTGGGTTTGCAATTTTTCAGAATTGGTGCACTTGTAAGAAGATTCTTCAATGGCTAGAAGCTTTCTTCACACCTTAGTGTCCATTCAAACTTGATCCCCTTCTTTTGCAAAGAAGTGATTGAATGTGCAACCTTGGAGAATCCCTCAATGAACCTCCTATAGTATCCTGCAAGTCCCATAAAAGATCTCACATCTGTCATATTTCTTAGGGTTGGCCAATTCATGATGGCTTCAATCTTTTCAAGGTCCACAGATACTCCATCTGCTGAGATAATGTGACCCAAATAATGAATTCTATCTTTATAAAAGTCACATTTGCTCAACTTTGCATACAACTTATGCTCCCTTAGCAATTGCAATGTCAATCTCAAATGTTCTTCATGCTCTTCTTTATTCATAGAATAAATAAGAATGTCATCAAGGAAGACAAGATCAAACTTGTCCAGATACTTGTTGAAAACACTATTCATCAGACACCTAAACGTAGTTGGTGTATTTGTGAGACCAAATGCTACCACTACAAACTCATTGTGCCCATACCTTGTTCTGAAGTCTGTCTTATGAATATCTCCATCCTTGATTCTTACCTGATGGTAACCAGACCTCAAGTCAATATTTGAAAACACCTTTGTTCCTCTCATTTGATAAAAAAGGTCATCAATTCGAGGTAAAGGATATTTATTCTTCACAGTGACTTTGTTCAACTATCTATAATCAATACACAACCCGAGTGTACCATCTTTCTTTTTCACAAACAGAACTGTGCTCCCCAAGGGGACACACTTGGCCTGATGCACTTCTTTTCCAACAACTCTTGCAGCTGCATTTTCAGCTCTAACAACTCTGGGGTGCTCATCATGTAGGGTGTCTTGGACACTGGTGCTGCTCCAGGCACAAGGTCAATTGTAAAATCAATGTCCCTCTTTGGAGGAAGCCCTGGAATTTCATCAGGAAAAACATCCAGGAATTCTTGCAATACATGAAAGTCCTGCAACCTAGGAGCTTCATTCTCTGTTGCCTCCAAAACATGGGCTGCATACAATACGCAACCTTTCCTACATAACTTCTTTAGTTGCATTGCTGAAATCTGCCTAACAGAAATCACCTTTGGAATGCCTCTCACAACCCTTAGGTTTCCTTCTTCATCTATGTATTCAAATGTCTTATTGTAACAATCAAGCTTAACTCTATCCACTTCTAACCAGTCCATTCCAATGAGAATATCATAGGAACAAAGTGGTAGAACATTTAAGTCTGCATAAGTGACTAACCCATCCGTGACTAATGGGCATTTCTCTACCACTTCACTAACTTTTCTCTTGGTTCTAGTGGCTAGTTGAACTAACCATGTTTTTCTATGCTTTAATTTTTTTTAAACACAAATCTCAACAATTCTAGGAGTGATATAACTGTGAGTAGATCCAGGGTCAATCAAAACAGAAACAGATTTCTCAACAATCTTACCTTCAACTTCAACCACTGTGGATGATGATCTGCCTGACGGTTCTCTAGCACTGCATAAATTCTAGGGACGGTCCTTGCTACTTGACCCATCGTTTCTACTTCTTGAATGTTGTAAGCTTGCCTTACATACCCATTCTCAAGCGGACATTTCCTACGCATGTGGTTCTCTCCGCATCTCTAGAATTGGAGTGGTTCTTTGATCTCTCTTGGATCTCTTAGCATGTCTTCCATCACTATGGATGACGTAGTCACAGCTTGTGATAGCTGCCTTTGCTGATTTTGGAAGTGAGAAGGTTTGAAACCCTTCTTTCTTTGGTCAAACTTCTCCTTCTTTTCGTCCTTCCATGCCTTATGGATATCAAGTTTGCTTTTGTTTTGATCATAGCAACACTTGTCATTTCTTATAGCCTCTTCTAGAGTTCTAGGTTCATCAAACTCAATCCTTCCTTTATATGACTAAGGTAGTCCACTTAGACAACGCTGAATTTTCCCTTTATCATTTCTAATATATTTGACATACCTCAACATCTCCAAGAATTTGTTTGCATATTCTTCCATGGTCAGCTATCCCAATTTCAGCTTATGGAATTCTTTAATCTTGTCATCATAGTACCTGTCAGAGAGGTACTTCTGCTTGAAATATTTCTTGAACTGCTTCCACACAATATTTCTGTCATTTATCTTTTTCACTTGTTTGAGGTGCTCCCACCATATAGATGTTCTTCCATTCAGATTGAATATGGCTACTCTTGTCTTCATATTTCTTGAGTAGTCTTGGACTTGGAAATACTTTTTCATCCCAAGAAGCCAAGCTTCGGCTTCTTGACCTGTTTTTACCTCACCATTAAAGGTAGTGTTGGAGACATTTACCTTCATACTCACTCCTTCGGTCAAATTGGCCTAGTTAAACCACTATCCTAAGTTTAATTGACATCAGTGGAGCATTAATTACCATCATCCCAGTCACTCCCACGCCTACCTACAGTCAAGGAGGCTAACTGGAGCACTCCAGGGGTGATCTGTGTGACATTCATGCACCTAATTGCTAACTGGGGGTTACTTTCAGTTCAACCAATCAGTTACAGTCAGTTAAGGCTCCTCCATTCATTAAATATATTATTTAATGATTATTTATTATTATTTTAATGAACTGGAGTGAACAAGGCGCCTTCACCAACTTCTGATGGTCAGTTCAGCTTCAGTTAACCTCATCAGGGTTTATTGGAGTCATGCAGTACTAGCACTTGATGATTGGATTTCTATGACATGTGTTTGATCTCCTTCAGCTGAGATTCAGTCATTTATTGCACTCCAAATTCAGTTAGGGTTTGGTGAGTCAATTAGGGTTTTGGTCAAGTGGTTAACTGAGTGAGATTGCATGGCAAAGAGTCAGTTAAGCTAGACTCACTCACTGAATTCGAATTGTCCCTTAGGTATTCGAATTCTTCATGGAGTTAAGCTATTGCTATACATGAAAATTGTAATCCTTTATTGTTTATATAATATACAAAGAGGAAACCTATTTGAATTCCAGTTATTTCCAATTCATGAGTATTTGTTAATTATTCTTTGATGATTTTGATTCCTAGTTCCTAGATCATGTGCAAGAATTAATATGGTATCAGAGCATGCGGCAGGACGAAGAACAATCTCTCAAGAACAAGATTTTTTGACAGATTTCTCCATGAAATTTGAGCAATAGCTCAAGAATCCAGCACTGCACCAGAAGCCAAGGCTTACCACTCAATATCCCAAGTAAAGAACTTGTTGATCAAGCTTGCTTGATTGACTATGCTGGGTGTGATGAAAGCCTAGAATGTGCAGTCTATCTGACCTTACGATGCCCCTTGTGTTTTGATTTGCAGGTTTTATCAGGTACAACTTCGAATGGACTCATCAATCCCTCCTCTCACCCCATTCACAAGCTATTCGGAATGGAAGTTGAAGATGATTGCATATCTCAAGAGACGAGGTCTCTATGAGGTGTCTATTGGAATTGGAAGAGAGACTTATGAGAATGAGAATGACTGGCTAAATGACATTGACAGAGCTTTTGGATCAATAGCTCTGGCCCTTGATGATGACTTGTACTTTATTTTTGATTCTACTGAATACCCAAAGGATCTCTGGACAAGATTGGAAAAAACCTTTGGCAAGCACAATGAGGATCATAATAGTACTTTGGAGATTACAGCCAGCACCACAAGAGTTCTTCACTCAAAACTCTCAGCCTCTACTCTCTCTGATGAAGTTGTTCAAGATGAAGATGAAGCAAAATCTTCTACACATTCAATTCGAATTGAAGAAAGTCTCCATGAAGTAACTCCTTCTCCTGATGTTCCGGAAGTTCATGAGATCTCTGATATCTCATATTCTCATATTGCTGAAACAGAAGAAGACATTCGAATCTCTGATATTGAATAAAAATGCTGCTACACTTCCATGCAAACATTCACCGGTGATTTTCCTTTGAATTCTGTGCAAAATTTACCAGTAATTGCTTCCGAAAGTGAAGAGAAATTTGATTTTTCTTCCGCTAATGTTGCTGCTGGTGTGCAAATATGTGATACCTTGGATATTTTGGAAGAAATATCAGATTACCAGAGTGACACATTCGCTCCCCATGATCTAGATCTTCCAGCAAATTCCTATAGGATTGCATGCACCAAAATTCAGAATTTTGAAGAAGAAGAACACTGTGCATCCACCGTCTCGGTTGACCATAATTTTGGATCTGATATGAACCTTATTGTATCTGATATGATCTTATTTGGATCTGATCTGATATTGATTGGTTCAAAATTTCAGGTTCATAAACCTTCAGTACTGCTTGTAGCTGTTCTCATCAACGGTGTGAAGAAACAAGTACCGCAAGTCTCCTACAAAACTGTTGTCGGGGATTTGATTTCATTTCAAAGTTTTGGATCTGTTGTGAACTTATTTAGATCTGATATACATTCTGATATGATATTATTTTGTTCATATTTTAAAATCCAAAAGCTTTCAGTCATGCTTGTAGCTGCTCTCACCAATTTCGGTGTGAAAAATCAAGTACCGCAATTCTTCTTCAAATTTGCTTATGGGGATTTGGTGTTAGTTTCCTCTTATGAGGTTGCTGATATTTTATTTTGTGATTCATTAGTGATTTCAGAATCTATATCAGATTATGGAGCTCAAGCATTCACTCTCCAAAGTCCCAGGGATTCTCTACCTTTGGTCACAAAATCATCTCCTCACAGAACTAGTAAAGAGGAAGACATTCTGCATCCGCATGGACACTTGCTCCTAAGATTTGGGGCTGATTTTACCAGTCATGGTTTGATGTTCAAGGCTGCAACATATCAATTTCTTGAGTGTTCCACACATGGTTCAAATCCTCAAAAACCTTTGCTCTCTCTTCAGATGATTTCAGTTGCTCTACATGGGTCCAATTTTCACCGTGCAGCTGTTTATATTTCTGATCCAGTTGAGTGCATTGTTATTCTTCCAAAGTGGAAGATTCCTCCAGACATCTTCACCAAGAGCTTTTCAGAAAAGAATTTCACTTACCTCTGTTCACTGTTGGGGGTGAGTTCATCAAGGTGATCCACACTACTTTCAGTGTTCAGCTTGAGGGGGGGTTTTTTCCCACTGGGTTTTCCCTCTTTTCCTCACTTAGTTTGTTTTGAGCATCGTTTCAGTTGCTTTATTGTACAGGGTGACCTATGGCCTTTGTTGCCAGGGCCCTAGCATTTTATGCATCTATGTTTTCTAACTCTTCCTGAGTATAACTTAAGGGGGGGTGTTGGAGACATTTACCTTCATACTCACTCCTTCGGTCAAATTGGCCTAGTTAAACCACTATCCTAAGTTTAATTGACATCAGTGGAGCATTAATTACCATCATCCCAATCACTCCCACGCCTACCTACAGTCAAGGAGGCTAACTTAGCCTTTCCTACAGTCAAGGAGGCTAACTGGAGCACTCCAGGGGTGATCTGTGTGACATTCATGCACCTAATCGCTAACTGGGGGTTACTTTCAGTTCAACCAATCAGTTACAGTCAGTTAAGGCTCCTCCATTCATTAAATATATTATTGAATGATTATTTATTATTATTTTAATAAACTGGAGTGAACAAGGCACCTTCACCAACTTCTGATGGTCAGTTCAGCTTCAGTTAACCTCATCAAGGTTTATTGGAGTCATGCAGTACTAGCACTTGATGATTGGATTGCTATGACATGTGTTTGATCTCCTTCAGTTGAGATTCAGTCATTTATTGCACTCCAACTTCAGTTAGGGTTTGGTGAGTCAATTAGGGTTTTGGTCAAGTGGTTAACTGATTGAGATTGCATGGCAAAGAGTCAGTTAAGCTAGACTCACTCATTGAATTCGAATTGTCCCTTAGGTATTCAAATTCTTCATGGAGTTAAGCTATTGCTATGCATGGAAATTGTAATCCTTTATTGTTTATATAATATACAGAGAGGAAACCTATTTGAATTCCAGTTATTTCCAATTCATGAATATTTGTTAATTATTCTTTGATGATTTTGATTCCTAATTCCTAGATCATGTGCAAGAATTAATAGGTAGGAGGCCTTGCCTTGTTAAATTCATCATGTGAATTGTTTTGGTAACGCCTCTTTCTCTTATTCCTATGAGGTGAAGAGCTTGAACCCCCAGTGGATCCTTCAAAGTCAGATGACCCACTAGAAGACCTTTTTCTTCTTCTAGCACTACTCCTACTTCCTTCTATATTTGCTTTCCGATTCCTAGAGTTCATCTGTCTTTGGATGTGTGTCAAACTCTACAGCATGGCTACATTCAACTAATTCTGCTCTTCCCGAGATTTAATCATTCTTTCAATCCCACCCTTAGGCTCCTCATGGTGGCGGCGATATCTGGCGGAGTCTCTTGATACCTCCTTTCGTTGGACTCTGTTTCAGCATTTCCAACTCGAACATTTTACCCCATAGCATCTACCTCATACTCATAGGGATCATGTGCATCATTCATACTGTAGGTTCTCATGGCCGAGCCAAAAACCCAATTTTCCAATATGCACTATGACTCTGTAAAAATGTACTAATAAACATCATTTGTTAGCTGCATGACAATTTCAAAATTAAAAACCACTTACTTACTGTTCACCTGGCTCATCTAGGCCCAATGTTGTAACCAATAGCTCTGATACCACAATGTCACGTACGCTCCCCTCTGATCTGCATAATAGGGAGGAACGCGACTACAACCACTCTTCCTATACCTTAATGTCTGTTATCACCAATCTTGTAGTTTCCTCTATGAGATGGATCTAGGATGGACGATAGAGGGATCGACAACTAAAGAGGTGGAACCAAAATAGCCTCGACTCCCAAATGGATGGTTGTCACACCAATCGAGACAATCTTCACTTGATGTTGTCTTAGCCCAAGACAACAATGGGGAAGACCCAGATCTACCCCTGATAGGAGAGATCAGACCAAAACACCAGATCAAATCAAATGGAGTTGAAGTACGTAAGTGTAAGGTGAAGTAAACCCTATATCCATGGATGAAATCACAAGGTGAAATAGGGTTTGGATCAAGGGTTTATGAGGTGTGAAATTAATCCAAGTTTGAAATACAAGTGACTTATGAGCCTTTCTACTATATCCAGAATCAAGGTACTGGCAAATGAAAACAATATCCACTACCTTGGGAAACGTGACCAATGCAGGGAGGGTAAGAATAGGACTGGGGATATTTAATCCAAGTTTGAAATACAAGTGACTTATGAGCCTTTCTACTAGATCCAGAATCAACGTACTGGCAAATGAAAACAATATCCACTGCCTTGGGAAACGTGACCAATGCAGGGAGGGTAAGAACATGACTGGGGATATTTACTACCACATGATAGACTTGAAGTAACGTATAATAGAATTAAAGTCCCCAAGCCACAAGGAAAAGATCAAATCACAAGAGAATAAGGAAACATGAAGGGTAGCGCTAGGGTTTAGAGAGCGGTGCCTTGGGATTTGAGCCCAATGGAGTCACTTAGGAAAAACATGAAGGAATACCTACTTAGGTTTTGACTCGATCTACAAAACCCAGAAATGGTTTGCCAAGAGATCAAGCGGTTTGATCCATAATATTTTTTGATTTTTTATATTTAGGGTTTTAACATGAAAATGAAGGTGTCAATGGATTGAGATCTAGAAAAAGAAGAAATAACCTGTAGATCTTACCTGGAAAACCTTGTATATGCCTTGATGATGATGATCTATGCCGTCCCGATCAATTTGAGAAGATTTGAAGGAAGCTTCTATGTAAAACGATTTTCCCAAGGAATCCAATGTGCCCTCTCTCCTGCACAACAAACGTCAACCATATCAGATTTGATACGTCAAGATAAAAGAACAAATGCTATAGAAAAATAGCAAGATGAAATCATAGATCACAATGATACTAATGAAAACCCCCTGATACAAGCGAATCCAAGCCAAGCAAGTTGAGGCACCCCTGCAAAAACGCCCACGTTGAAGTCGCCCTCCTCTAGACAAGACAGTGTTTCCAAAAATATAGATCTCACAACAAATACCCAAATGCTAGGAAGCAATAGATTTTCCAATCACCATCTAAAAACACCAGATGCAAAGGAGATCCAAAAATTTCCACAAAAATAGTTTTCTATTATCCATATCCAAGAGCCAAAAGACACCTTACAAATGAGAAGCTCTCTCCTTTAAATAGGAATGACAGACACCAAAATCATAACCACTTTTCAAATGGGTGGCTAATATTAAAAGATCAATATGTTCTAATTAACAATTGAGATGAGCTCAACATAGAGTACATGGATCAATACAATAATATAATATATCAATGGACCAAATCACCCTAGAAGAGGGGATCCCATTCAATAAAAAATAAATAAAGCTCGTGGTTGGTCCACAAGGTGTTAACTAACTCCCCTAGTGTGTCCCCATGGCATAATAAAATAAATATAATTTTTAAAATGCAAAATAGTGCTTCTTTGAGGAAATCGTAAGCCTCCAAAAGCTCAAGAAAATAATAAAATATGCCGAAGAGATGGATGTGGGTCCATCCAAGTGCTAAAACTAATGGAGGAGTCGAAGACATCACACTCATCATCAAAACTCATCCAATGGTATTTCCTTGCCTCAGTAGCCCAAATCAAATTCTTCAGTAGCCATTTTTATTATTTTAAATCTGCCTCGAAAAATGTGATATGGCCAAAACTTCCTCCTAGAGTGCCAACATTGTCAACCTGAGTTCACCAGGCTCTCTAGAAGGGGGGTAAAATGGTAAAAACAAGTGGCTGGACCACCACCTCCTCATGTAGCTCCCTAGGTGAACCAAACAAATCATCTCTCTGCTATGAGAGGCCATTCAACATGGCAAAACTGCACCAGAATGGTACACTGAGACAAATCATCACTATAACTGCCCAGAACTAAAAACAAGTTGTCTCATTGGACTCAAGGAGTCCAAATATATCTAAGGTGCATACGCATACACCCTATAGGTCTCTGCATGATCAAGAATAATATCCAATATGCCCAGACAAATAAAATAATACTCTGTAAATGGTCAATAATATAACCTAAGTTAACATCCATATGCTGCAAGTGTTTAAAGGTTAAGACATGCTCTACAAATCATTCAAATAAAAATTATAACAAGTAGCAATCATTTCACTGATGATCTATCAACCAAATATAGAGTTTCATTAATTAACTTGGACCAAACTTTCAAGACTATACTCACTTCATAGTTGTAAACAATTTTCTAGTGAAGAGTGAAGACTAAAATCAAAAGGCTAGGCTGAAGGGTGACTACCAACTCGACACTGTGATACTTTGGATATGGAAAGGGGATAATCACTCTAGCATATGCCGGACAAGTAACATCACAGGGGATGGCAGTGTCTCACAAATGGATAAGTTACGTTCAGAGGTGCTTATTCACCTTGACAGATGTTCACGATCCAAATCAAATACAAATGAGGCCAACAATCTTTAGATATAACTTTTTAAGAACCATTTCTTTTTTGAGCCTTTGAATTTCCATAGCCTTGGTCCATGCATTTATTACAAATTTTTATTATTATTGAGGCTTTATGCATTCATGTATGTTTAAAAACACTACTTTTCATGAATGGTTTTTTCACAAGATATTCATTTCAATATACTTCAAAGCCAATTTCATTAGGATTTCCTTGCATTCACGTATGTTTAAAAACACTACTTTTCATGAATGGGCTTTTTCATAAGATATTCATTTCATTTCCAAATACATTGTATTGATGGCAGCGCTACTTGCTTCAGGTTTAACCAACACAACCTAGGCAACTGAGATCTGAGACACAAATAAATAGGGAAGCTTGTCCAACATAGAGGCTCTAGTGGGGAAAGGTCATCCATGCCACAAGTCAAGTAGTAGGTTGGGATAAAAACATAACTGGAAGGTAATGGATGGGTGGAGATAGTGAACAATGAAACCAACACTAGCAAGCCAAAGTATGGTGGGAATGATCACCTCTATTCTCCCTAAGGAGGGTAAAACCAATGAGTACGGGTCAAGAACTTCCAATTTTAAGTCGGGACAGACATACATAATATCGATACATCCAAGTCCACATATTTATATGACCGCCAGATCATGACACTAGATGCTAAGACATGTCACAAGAATGAATATAAAAGCAATGATAACCATAACACAAGATAATATATGCTGAGTAAACAATCAATCTGAACCAACATCTATCCAATGAAGAAATACTAATGCAACTCTGGGCACTACCGACTGCTCTGCAAATGGCTAAATGACTACATCAGTCCTCAAATCTAAGTGTCCTGAGACTCAGTCATAGCATGGGAGAATACTATAGTCCATCATCAAATAATGATCCATCATAGATGCTCATCTCAACATCTCATATGTAAGAGAACTGGCTGAAAAGTGTACTGAAATATGAAAAATAGAATATGGTAGCCTGGCTACTATATATGTGATAACATATAGCTCTAGCTGGGATAAGTGCTTTGCTGAATAAAGTGCTTGAGAACCTCAAAATCTCTGGTCCTCGCACATTGCTACTCACATTCTCGATCCATAACTCCAGCTCTGCAACCGCTACTAAAATGTCACCAACTACCTGCAAAATGTCCAAAGCTATACCAAACTCACAGACCGGTCGTCAGAATACTGTGTGGATAAAATAAATTACTAAACTGAAATGCATGAAACTGAAAAGTAGAAAGTAAATCTAATCTATAACCATAACTTTAAGAAAAGTTTGATTTTATTGTGCAGGAAAATTGGCAGGAACTCAGGACTACACTAAGAGCTTTGAAAAACAAGCTTCGGGAAAAGACAAAGGATGCAAGACTGAAAAGCTAAACTACTGCCTAAAAGGCTTATTCAGGTCCTACCTACCCTACTCTAACCAGTTTAGACAAGTGTTAAGTATAATCATAAATCCAATGCAACCATTTGTTGAACGAATCTATTGAGCTTTATTTATAGCTAATGACCCAACAAGCCAGAGATGGTTTAAAAGTAATGTAAATGAAAATTGAAACCATTTTAACTTGTTGTTTGAAATTCACAGAAAGATCTGGACAATATGGAATGAAATCATGCCAAGGATGAGATTGATTGTTGCAAACTTCTTCCATCCATAGATCGATAGGATCATAAAATTTATGCAAGTTTAAATTTGAAGAAAGAAAATAATACGATACATGATTCATCCCTCCTAGGCCATCATTATTTCCCTCATCTTTTTGGTTAGCACACTCAATCATACTCACATTATGATCAATGGTGCAACAAAATAGGGACAAATTAGAGATCAAGAGACCAGAAATTGAGATTAACCCCATTCTTTTTAAAGAATGAGAAAATATGGAACTAGTCTTTATAGATCTTTTCAATCACCCAATCAAAGAAATTAGCAAAATTGAAAGCATTATGCACCAAGGACGAAAGGAGATGAAACGTTTTACCATTGACCATTGGGCACTTTCAAGAGTCATTATTGAAAATTTCGCATGACACCATATGCAAAAATACTTCAAAAGCTGGGATGGGAGGGTGGATTGAAAAATTAAAACTTGATTTGCATCACCTAAAGGTGCACACCAATCTTGTATGCGATATGGGACATTTGTTAAAGAAATTGGCAAGATTAACACTAACCTCCCAAGAACTAGACTCACTATGATTAATCTCCTCAACCAAATCACCTTGACCAAAAATCTAGTGGGGAATAGCAACAACATTACAAGAATCATTCCCTAGAGGCTCTTGATGACTACTTGGACATAGACTCCTGCTCGAAAGATGTGACAAAGAACGCTCTAGGTCAAGTTTGCTCACTAGTATATCATCATCATGTGGTTGTTAGAACTAGGCTCACTATGATTAATCTCCTCAACCAAATCACCTTGACCAAAAATCTGGTGGGGAATAGCAACAACATTACAAGAATCATTCCTTAGAGGTTCTTGATGACTACTTGGACATAGACTCCTGCTCGAAAGATGTGACAAACGCTCTAGGTCAAGTTCACTCACTAGTATATCATCATCATGTGGTTGTTCTTCTTTAGATTGTTTATTACATTCAACTGAGGATAAATGATCATCATCATTCATTTGATAAGGAAAAATATCAATATGTTCATTTTTAACTTCCTTATCATCCTCACAAACTTGGTCTTCAACCACAATATGACCACAGATTGCTCCTCAATGGAAATTTGATTAATTTCAACCTTTTCTTCTTTTGCAGAGACATAATCAAAGTATGAATCAAGATTTGGATAGCTTGAATACTGAATCAAATTATCGTTAATTAGGAAATGACTATGAAGTTGCTCTTTTAAAGGATCTATAATGGACTCACAAATGGAAGGCTCAACTATAGATGTTTCTTGATGGTGATTGTTAGGTTTCCTTCCACGAATTAAATCCAAGACTTGCTCTGTGATTGCTTTAGGTAATAATAACAAAGTATCTCGTATTATTTGATTGATATCCCTCTTAGTTTCAGCATGAGGTTTTGAAACATTATTCTCAAAGTACTCTGTAACATTCTTATGGATTGCAGGCACGCTCATAATTTGGAACATTTTAGGAGAGGAATGATACAATTGAGAAAGAAAATTGTCAATATACTGATTATCAACTGCACAATCATTTCTAGATTTACACTCTAAAGAATTATCAGTGTTCCTACCCCACTTATCTAATAACAGATCTGTGAACATGTCATACCCAGTGACAGATTTTGTTGCTAAATGATCAAACCATAGTTGAACATCCGCTCACAAGGATTCTCCTAAGGCTCGCATATAAACATATTCATTGTCTGCACCTCTAATTTCCATGTAATCCCAAAGAATATCCAAATGACTTTCAATAGATATATCCTTATTTCCATTAAACTGGGGCAACCTCCTAGTGTAATCGTTTCGCATAGGATGAGGTGCCCCCTGTATTTCAAAAAAGTCAAAAGGAGAAAATGTGTCTTGTTTTTTAACAACTCTAGTTACTTGAGTTGGGTACCTAATAGGATTACCAGAATCAGTCACTCTTGGCTTTGGTTGGGTTTGATACTTGCTCATCAGATCCCTAGAGATGGTTACGCATTCTTTATAGCGTGGGTAAAGGAATTGGTGGGTGTCATAAGGATCGCAATAACTAGACTCATACCCATAATCATGGTCAAAATCATCCTCATACCAAGAATCTGACCTCCATTTATCCCTTTCGTTTATTTGCCTTCCAAGTTCATTTATGTTTTCGGTTAGTTTCTTCATGCGTCTTAATAATACATTTGAATTCATTATGATTTATGTGATGGGTTTGCTTCTTAGTGGAGTCGTGTTATGGAGTCGCCAAGTGAAACAAATTGTCGTGTTCACCAACAGATGATGTCGTAGGAGAGGTAAGTGAAATTCATGCAGTGATTGTAAATATTTAAACATGTAAAATGCAATCACTGATATTAGACCGAATGTGATATGAATGATAAAAAATGTAAGTACATTCACAGACACCGAAGGTAAAATAGATGAACCAAGGTAATCCTCTACTTCCCTGGCAACAGCGCCAAAATGTTATCACCGAACTTGTAGTTGCCTCTATGAGATGGATCCAGTGTGGACGGTAGAGGGATGGGAAACTAAAGAGGTGGAACCAAGATAGCCTTGACTCACAAATGGATGGTTGTCACGCCAATCAAGATAATTTTCACTTGATGTTGTCTTAGCCAAATACAACAATGGGGGAGAACCAGATCTACTCTCGACAGGAGAGATCAGACCAAAACACCAAATCAAATCACTATGGAGTTGAAGTACATAAGGTGTAAGGTGAGGTAAATCCTAGATCTATGGATGAAATCACAAGGTGAATTAGGGTTTGGATCAGGTGTTTATGACATGTGAAAATGATCCAAGTTTTAAATACAAGTGACTTATGAGCCCTTCTACTAGATCTAGAATCAAGGTACTAGCAAATGAAGACAATATCCACTGCCTTGGGAAACATGACCAATGCAGGGAGGGTAAGAACATGATTGGGGCTATCTAGTACCACGGAATAGACTCGAAGTAAGGAAAACATCAAAGTACCTGAGCCACAAGGAAAAGATCAAATCACAAGAAAAGGAGGCAACATGAAGGGTAGTGCTAGGGTTTAGAGATCAGTGCCTTGGGATTTGGGCCCAATGGAGTCACTTAAGAAAAACATGAAGGAAGACCCACTTAGGGTTTGACCCGATCTACAAAACCCAAAAATGGTTTTCCAAGAGATCAAGCGGTTTGATCCATAATATTTTTTGATTTTTTATATTTAGGCTTTTAACATGAAAATGAAGGTGTCAATGGACTGAGATCTAGAAAAATAAGAAGTAACCTATAGATCTTACCTGGAAAACCTTGTAGATGCCTTGATGATGATGATCTATGTCGTCCCAATCAATTTGAGAAGATTTGGAGAAAGCTTCTATGTAAAACTATTTGCCCAAGGAATCCAATGCACCCTCTCTTCTGCACAACAAACATCAACCATATCAGATTTGATGCGTCAAGATAGAAAAACAAATGCTACAAAAAAATATAATGATGAAATCATAGATCACAATGATACTAATGAAAACCCCCTGATACAAGCGAATCCAAGCCAAGCAAGTTGAGGCACCCCTGCAAAAACGCCCACGTTAAAGCCTCCCTCCTCTAGACAAGACATTGTTTACAAAAACATAGATCTCACAACAAATACCCAAATTCTAGGAAGCAATAGATTTTCCAATCACCATCTAAAAACACCAGATGCAAAGGAGATCCAAAAATTTCCACAAAAATAGTTTTCTATTATCCATATCCAAGAGCCAAAAGACACCTTACAAATGAGAAGCTCTCTCCTTTAAATAGGAATGACAGACACCAAAATCATAACCACTTTTCAAATGGGTGGCTAATATTAAAAGATCAATATGTTGTAATCAACAGTTGAGATGAGCTCAACATAGAGTACCTGGATCAATACAATAATATAATATATCAATGGACCAAATCACCCTAGGAGAGGGGATCCCACTCAATAAAAATTAAATAAAGCTCATGGTGGGTCCAGGGGGTGTTAACTATCTCCCCTAGTGTGTCCCCATGGCACAATAAAATAAATATAATTTTTTAAATGCAAAATAGTGCTTCATCTGAGGAAATCGTGAGCCTCCAAAATCTCCAAAAAATAATAAAATATGCTGGAGAGATGGATGTGAGTCCATCCAAGTGCTGAAACTGCTGGAGAAGGAGTGGAAAACATCACACTCATCATCAAAACTCATCCCATGCCATTTCCTTGCCTCAGCAGCCCAAAGCGAATTCTTCTGTAGCCATTTTTATTATTTTAAATCTACCTCGGGAAACATGATATGGCCAAAATTGCCTCCTAGAGTACCAGCGTTGTCAAACTGAGCTCACCAAGCTCTCTATAAGGGGGGTAATATGGTAAAAACAAGTGGCTGGAACACCCCTTCCTCATACAGCACCCTAGGTGAACCAAACAAATCATCTCTCTGCTATGACATGGCATTCAACATGGCAAAACTGCACCAAAATGGTACACTGAGATAAATCATCACTGTAACTACCCGGAACTGAAACCAAGCTATCTCATTGGTCTGTCCAAATCTATCTAAGGTGCATACTCATACACCCTACAGATCTCTGCATGATCAAGAAAAATATCCAATAAGCACTGACAGATAAAACAATACTCTGTAAATGATCAATAATATTACCCAGACTAACATCCATATGCTGCAAGTGTTTGAAGATTAAGACATGCTTTACAAATCATTCAAATAACAATTATAACAAGTAGCAATCATTTCATTAGCGATCTATCAACCAAATATAGAGTTTCATTAATTAACTTAGACCAGACTTTCAAGACCATACTCACTTCATAGTTGTAATCAGTTTGCTAGTGAAAGGTGAAGGCTAAAATCAAAAGGCTAGGTTAAAGGGTGACTACCAACTCGACACTGTGACACTTTGGGTATGGAAAGGGGATAATCAGTCTAGCAAATGTCGGACAAGTAACAACACAGGGGATGCCAGTGTCTCACAAATGGATAAGTTATGTTCAGAGGTGCTTATTCACCTTGACAAATGCTCACAATCCAAATCAAATACAAATGAGGCCAACAATCTTTAGATATAACTTTTTAAGAACCATTGCTTTTTTGGGCCTTTGAATTTCCATAGCCTTGGTCCATGCATTTATTACACGTATTTTTATTATTGAGGTTTCATGCATTCATGTATGTTTAAAAACACTACTTTTCATGAATGGTTTTTTCACAAGATATTCATTTCAATATACTTCAAAGCCAATTCCATTAGGCTTGACTTGCATTCACGTATGTTTAAAAACACTACTTTTCATGAATGAGATTTTTCATAAGATATTCATTTCATTTCCAAATACATTGTATTGATGGCAGCGCTACTTGCTTCAGGTTTAGCCAACACAACCTAGGAAACTCAGAGTCGAGACACAAATAAACAGGGAAGCTTGTCCAACACAGAGGCTCTAGTGGGGCAAGGTCCTCCATGCCACAAGTCAAGAACTAGGTCAAGCTAAAAACATAACTGGAAGGTAATGGATGGGTGGATATAGTGAACAATGAAACCAACACTAGCAAGCCAAAGTATGGTGGGAATGATCACCTTTATTCTCCCTAAGGAGGTTAAAACCAATGAGTATGGGTCAAGAACTTTCAGGTCTAAGTAGGGACATGCATACAAAATATCAATACATCCAAGTCCACATATTTATATGACCGCTAGATCATGAAACTAGATGCTAAGACATGTCACAAGAATGAATATAAAAGCAATGATAACCATAACACAAGATAATATATGTTGAGTAAACAATCAATCTGAACCAACATCTGTCCAATGAAGAACTACTAATGCAACTCTGGGTACTACTGATTGCTCTGCAAATGGCTAAATGACTACATCAGTCCTCAAATCTGAGTGTCCTGTGATTCAGTCATGGCATGGGAGAGTACTATAGCCCATCATCAAATAATGATCCTGTTGCACTGCAACCATTTCCCCCAAATTTTCTTAAATTTTGGGGCCCCTCCTTTCCGTTTAAAGCTGCTTTGTTTTCGTTTGATCCATGAAGGTTTGGTCTTACTTTAGCTTTGTTTGATTTTAATGATTATTTTGCGGCCCATTTCCAGAGGATGCATGTTTCTAGATTTTGTTATTGGTCGCGGAATCGAATGTGGCCGGCTAGCCAGAAGCCCGTCTGATCAGTTGCCCATTGTCTCTGAGGTGAATCAGCTGGACCATCGATGTTTTGAGTGTTCCATTACTTAGTTTTTCGGGCGTCTTTTATGTTGAATCGAGGGCTGTAATCTTTGTCTCGTCCGCCGTCGCGGCTCTCAAATCGGGTTAGCTTCTGAAGTGTGAAACGATCCGCTCCCCGATGCCCACCGCACGACTATATCTTTTCTTCATCCGCCGTTGCGGCCAGGAGATCTATTTCGCTTCCGACGTCGAAGCCTTCCGACTTCCAACTTAAAGTTTTTCGTCCCTTTCCGTCGCGTGCCTGAAGTCTCCCCCCTTCCGCCGTTGTGGCTAGGATAGTGGTTTAGCGTCCGTTTTACAAACCCTTCTGACGTCCGATGTAAAGTTTTTCTAGCCTGCTTCTTCTTACCGTTAGCTCTTTTCTTTCCGCCGTTGCGGATAGGAGAACCTTCTCCCGTCCGATGTTAGAGCCTTCTGAGGGCCGTTTCAGATCTTCCTACCCAAAAGGACTTAATCCAGCCTCTTGTCGATTATAGAGATGCGGCCAGTCATTTTCGGTGGATTTGTAATTTCATTTCGCATTATTTGTGCAGTTATGTTTTCGATGATTGGCTCTCGTTGTTGTGTGCAGGTGAAATCCTGGAAAATGATGAAAAATGCCACAGCAAGAAGGGAGGAGGACCGTTGATGGTGGTATGACCAAAACCAGTTCGAAGACAATGAAAGCGCCAGTCCAAAGGATACAGCAGTTACTTAACCAATCATGAATGTGCAAGAAAAGACAGAAAAAAAATATATGAAGCGTTGGGGACTGAAAGGTCAGAGGTTTTGGGGGGAGCAACCCAAAAGACCTGTTGGGTAGTATAAATAGGTCAAAGAGAGGATTGAAAGGGGCTTTTTCCAAGGAAAATTTTGTAATGTTTACTTGTAAGAGGAACTATTTCGTTTTGCAAAGGAAAACTGCAAGTTTGCCTGCTGGAGAGAGTGAAATGTGGAATGTATCAATGCAACTCAATGAATAATGTTGAAGAGGAACTATTTCGTTTTCAGCCATGTTTCATTTACTGTGAGAGTGTTTAATTTCCTAAACCTATGTTCTTGTTAAATGTTCTTCAGTATATTCAGGATTTCTTCCACTGTGAGTAATAAGTGTTGTTCATAAAAGGATTAGCTATCTAATTGTTTAGATATCTGTAATTGTTCATGTGTCTTGAATGGAGTATCAGCTATCTGTAATTCTTCATTATGCACGTACAAAATGTATTACTCACCGATAAATGCTAATTTTTCTCCCTAGGGATAGTTTAGATAAATAGTGTATCTTATTGTCGTATGTGATTTGAATGTTTGCGAGCCCTAAGACGAGAGGTAAGAACCTGCGCATCACATTGTGATTGCTCCCTGCATTTTATCACCCTGCATTGTTAGTTAGGCACCTGCATTTCATTGTTTAAGTCAAAATACAAAAAACTCGGTGGACCGGGCCGCAACCGGTAAACCCTTTGTTTGTTCTTTGACCTACGGTAGCCGGACCGCAAACCGGACTGATTCCCTACACCAAACAGTCAATGGGCTAGTTGGGAACGTTGATTGGGGAGAATCCCTTACTGTTGCAGCCTGCGAATTTCCAGGCCCCAACAGATTTGGCGCTAGAAGGAGGGCCACCAGTGCATGGCTGGCCGAGGAAACCTGTTTTCCCAAGAATTTTCCACAGGTGACGGTTCCGAAAGAAGTAGGTTCCATAATCCAATCCCGGAAGAAAACAGAGAACATCTATATGCTGTTGGTAACGAAGTGGTTAACGACCTAAGAAGACACACCCGGGCATACGTAAAGAAGCTTGGAGGGTTGCCAATTATCCCTGACTTACCTAGAAGAGAGTACAAGAAGAAAGACCGTCCTATAGCAGAAGATTCATTGTTGGTTGGAGACTGGAAAGAACTTGTAGAGACTGCTCTACAGGAGGTTGAATTACCTTTGAACCAAGAAGGCCCAGGTACCCCTTACAGTTCTCCTGCTCAAACTCCCGTTGGTTCACCCCCTCACTCTCCACCCCGACTCATGGCTGGCGTAAATGCAAACCAACCCCCCAACCCACCAAATCCACCACCTGCATGGAGAGCCAGATCACCTCTAATTCTAACACCTCCATTACATGACTTACCCCAATCCTTTGAGAAATTGCTGCCTAAATTTGACCCCAATGAGAAGATCCTAGTGGATGATCATCTACAAAGTTTCTACTTGGCAATAGAGGGTTTAAGGGCTGGGGAGCATGAAGATGTAGTATGTCAACTTTTCCCGCATACACTTAAAGGAGCTGCAGCTTCATGGTATTTTGGGTTGCCTGCTAACTCGATTCCAGACTGGAAAACCTTTGAGAGGATTTTTAGAAGTAAGTATGCGACCCAAAAGACTCATGCTGCCCTTATGAAAGGACTATGTGCATTAAAGAAAGAAAAAAAGGAAAAAGTGCACAGTTTTACACAAAGGTTTGCAGCATATCTTAAGAACTTCTCTGAAACAGATAAGCCTTCAGACAAAGTACTGATTGAGTACTATACTTCAGCTTTGGGTCCTGACTTGGCCATGTTTGCGAAAGGTAGGGCCAAGCCTACTCTGACAAAGACCGATGAAGAGGCAGAGGTGGTGGAAGCGGAAAGAGAGAGTTTTGAAGATTATCCAGAACAATCAGGAGAAAAAGGTGCGGGGAGAAAAGCCTTATTGTTCGCTAAACCTAAGGAAGAAAAGTCGCCGGATCTGGAAAATATGGCCAAGATGATGCAGAAGCTTTCCAACAAGATCATAGATATGGAAAAAGAAAAGGAGGCACAAAGGTTTTACAAGCCATATTATAAGAAAAGAGAAGATAAAGATAATTCTAATCCTCCTCCTCAAAATGCTGCGTCCATGAATTTAACAGAGGTTGGCATGGATAATTTCTACACTTTCCACCAACAGACTCACTCTGAAAAGCACTGTCCACAATGAATAAACTCTATGACGCTAGTGATGAATCAACTGCTGGATTCTAGGTTAACAGAAGAGGGAGATGAAGAAAGAAAAGAGAATTCCGCCTCTACGTCAAATAAAGAGCAGGAAGAAGAAACCTTGGCTCTATGGAATTCGGTCTCATTATTTGATGCTGAAGAAGGAAACGCTCAGGAATACAAGGGCGTTATGGAAACCAACGTGGTCACAAGGAGCAAAGGAAAGGTTGGGGACGACAGTCTTATTCTTCCAAAGATCAGAAGGCTGCAGAGAAATGTTAAGAAGAAGTTTCAAAGCAAAGCTCTGGCTGATAAGATTCCAGAATTCACAATTACCAGCCAAAATCCTAGATAGGGCGATACAACAGCCAAGCCAAATGAAGAAAATGCTGACAAACCACATCCAATTGGACATCCGATGAATTATGACATTGTGGAGGATTTAAAAAAGGTAAAAGCAAATGTCCCACTATTCGAAATGTGCAAAGTTACGCATCAAAAGGAGAGACTGTTGAAAGCGCTTGAAGCATCAGATGACAAGCTGCGCACTGACAATCAGCCTCAGGACGAAGAAGAAATTGGAGAAACCAGCATTGGAGGTGAGTCTAAAGCTAAACATTTACCTTTCCTCCTAATGTTTGAAATTTTTAATCATAACGTACACAATTGCCTGGTAGATTCGGGGGCTTCCATTAATGTCATGCCCATATCAGTATGTAAGAAGATAAATGGGCATCCAAAACCAACCACGTGGAAGGTGGTTCAGTTGGATAGGACAAACGTTAAAGTAATTGGTGAGATGAAAGACGTCCTAATCCGTCTGGCTTCCAATGACAAAGTATGCCAAGTTATTAACATCATAGTAACTGATATACCAGACGCTTACGGTTTGGTCCTGAGTAGAGAGTGGTCAACCAAATTAAATGGATATTTCGCTTTAGATTGGTCGCACCTGTGGTTTCCGTACAAGGGGAGTCCAAACCAGATCAAGATTCTAAGCGAACCCCACATGAAGTAAAATGTTACCCAAATGGATGAGAAGAATATACCTGTGGATTCTGTATTGGGAAACTATTTTCTTGAGTTGGAACCAGGGAATTATCAAGCGGAAGAAGCCAGCAACCCATCTGACACCCAGCCTAATCTCCTTCGTTTCTCGCAGGCTGATGAAATTGATTGTAAAATAGTAGACTTAGCTGTAGGAATAGATTTGCTTTCAGTAGTTAGTGACTTTTGGATTTTATTTTTTGATGGCTCAAAGACATTAGAAGGGTCAGGGGCCGGCTGTGTCCTGATTGACCCGCAAAAGAATAAACATTTCCTTTCCTGTAGGTTAGAGTTTGAGTGTACTAATAATACTGCTGAATATGAAGCCCTGGTTCAGGGACTCAAGAAAGCTATTGAATTAAAGGTAAGTGATTTAAAAGTTTTTAGGGATTCCGAAATTGTTGTGAAACAAATCCGGAATCAAATCCACTGTGTGTCTCCTCACTTGAAAGCTTACCAGAATGAGGTATGGGACCTGCTTAAATGTTTTAATTCATTCAACATTATTTCAATCCCAAGAATTAAAAACGTAGCAGCTGACTTATTAGCCACTTCGGCTGCTAGGCTTGTACCCTCAAATAATCGATGTACTGTTGAATTGCTTTTCAGGCCTTCAGTACTTGATATGATTACCAACCTGCACGTGTTCAATGATGACCAGCAAATCATAGAATGTTTAACAAATGACGAGGCATTCAAAGGAGCGATTATTGATGATGAAGAACACCAGGCCGAGATGAAATTTGATAATTTCATCCCTAAAGGGGTTTGAACGTTAGAAAAGATGTTTGACTTGAATGAAAAGTTTAGGAGACCCGCCAACGTGAAGACTAACAGCTCAACTCTACAGTTCGAGCTGATAAATTTGGGGACTGAAACGGCACCTAAGTTTGTGAATCTCGGCAAATGTTGTTCACCGACAGAAAGAGACAAGTTTGTCAGTTTGTTTAAACAATATAGAGATGTCTTTGCCTGGACGTACCAAGATTTAAAAACATACGATACCAGCATCATCAAGCATGTTGTTCCCATCAAGGCCGGAGTCAAACCATATTAGCAACCCTTGAGAAAAATGCATCCGAAGCTGGAACCGTTGATTCAGAGTGAGGTAAAGAAATTGTTGGATGCCAGAATCATTTTTAAAGTCAGACACTCTGAGTGGGTATCAAATTTGGTACCAGTCAGAAAGAAGTCAAGAGAAATCAGACTGTGTGTGGATTTCAGGAACTTAAACCACGCATCGGACAAAGATAACTATCATGTGCCACCCATGGAGCAGCTGCTACAAATGGTTTCAGGTTCCGAACTGTTTTCATTATTAGACGGGTTCTCTGGCTACAATCAAGTGTTTGTGGCCGAAGAAGACAGATTGAAGACAACGTTCAGGACAAAATGGGGAACTTTTTCCTATAGAAGGATGCCTTTTGGACTGATTAATGCTGGAGCAACCTTTCAAAGAGCTATGGACATTGCCTTCCGCGGACTAATTGGACGAAGTGCTGTGGTGTACCTTGATGACATTACAATATTCTTGAAGAGAAGAGGAGAGCATGCTTTTCACCTAAAGCAAATTTTTGAACGCTGTCGGAAATATGGCATCTCCCTCAATCCTAAGAAGTGCGTGTTCGCCGTCACTGAGGGCAAATTACTGGGGCACATAGTTTCAAAGAAGGGTATATCTATAGACCCAAAAAGAATTAAGGCCATTGAACAAATTCCCATGCCCCATAATAAAAAAGGAATGCAATCGTTTATGGGAACCATAAATTTTGTACGAAGGTTTGTGCCTGATTTCACTCAGACTGTCAAACCACTCTAGCAGATGGTCAAACAAAATGCACAATTTAAGTGGACTGATATTGAGAAGGACGCTTTCAACAAGATTAAAACTGCTGTTGCACATGCGCCTTCCCTGAAAAGTCCAGACTTTGATAAAGAATTTATCATGTATACATTTGCATCCGATGATTCATTGGCAGCTGTGCTTACGCAAAAAGAAGATGGGGGTGATGAATTCCCAATCTCTTTTATGAGCACTAGGCTACAAGGGGCTGAATTAAACTACCCAGCCATTGATAAGCAAGCTTACACAGTATTCAAGGCAGTGAAGCAATTCAGGCCTTATATATTAAAAAATCGAACCAAGGTAATAGTCCCTTACCCAACTGTAAGATCCCTTCTCATACAGAAAGAGTTAGGAGAAAAAAGGGGCAACTAGGTAACAGCTCTTCAAGAATACGACCTTGAATTCAAGCCAGCCTCCATAGTGAAAGGTCAAGGGTTATGCAAGTTGATGACTACAAGTGGGAACAATGAAGAACAAGCCTGGGAGGATGATGCCGAATTACATGTAATGGATGTATGCCCTTTGTTTAAAACTCCAGAGTCTTGGTATAGAGACCTTGTACATTACTTACAGTTAGGACTACTGCCAGAACATTGGAATTCCAAACAAAGAAGAGATTTGCGTCTTAAATCGGCCTCCTATCAACTTATTGAAGGAGTATTATTCAGAAATAATTATGATGGGGTTCTCCTCAGATGTTTAGAAAAGGAAGACGCAAAGAAAGTAATGGCAGAATTACATGACGGTCCGGCTGGGGGACATTATTCAGGGGACATTACAGCCCACAAGATCCTCAGAGTTGGTTATTACTGGCCTACACTCTTCAAGGATGCACACGCACACGTCAGAAAGTGTGATATTTGCCAAAGGTGTGGTGGAAGATAGCCTAAAGGAGCAGCGCCCCTAAAGCCTGTGATGATCTCGGAACCATTTGAGCAATGGGGGCTAGACATTATTGGTGAGATAAAACCGAACTCTTCCCTGCTGCACAAGTACATTCTTACTGCAACTGATTATTTCACTCGTTGGGTCGAAGCTATCCCACTGCGCAAGATAAACAAAGACGAAGTCATTAGCTTCCTACAAGATCATATCATGCCCAGGTTTGGAGTTCCAGTTTCGTTAGTCTTTGATAATGCTACATACTTTTCATCGATCAAATTGACTGCATTTGCTCATGATAAAGGAATAAAATTGCATTATTCCGCTAACTATTATCCACAAGGAAATGGCCTGGCCGAATCCTCTAATAAAAACCTGATTAGAATTCTGAAGAAGACTGTAATAGAAAACCAGAGGAGTTGGCACTTAGCCTTACCCAACGCCCTGTGGGCTGACAGAGTCACCCCCAAGTCTGCTATAGGAGTGTCACCCTATACCCTTGTCTACGGTAAAGAGGCCATCCTCCCTCCCAATATCATGCTACCATCTTCCATTCTAGCTCAAGAGTCTAGGGGGTCAGATGATGAAGTTCTGCAAATAAGAATATACAATCTCCTGAAAGCAGAAGAGGCCAGATCCAAGGCTAGGGAGCGTTTTAAATAGCATCAGGGGGTAGTAAAAAGATGGTTTGACAAACATAAAGCTGGGACAAAAGACTTTGAAGTAGGAGACTTAGTCCTCAAATGGGACCATCCCCATGATGAGAAAGGAAAGCATACCAAGTTCCAGCAGTTGTGGGTAGGCCCATTTCAAATCACAGCAAAACTTGGCCCCGCTACTTATAAGCTGCAATATTTACAGGGATGGGAGGAGAACTTGCCAGTTAATGGTTTGGTTCTCAAGCCTTACTTTTCTTGAGTTTTCTTCGAGTTTTTATGTTTTGTATATAAATAAGCTGTTGGTTGTTTTCGAGTCATGCTTTTATTGGGTTTAAATTTGAGTTTGTTGATTTTCAATAAAGGGAGAAAACCTGCGGTTGCATGGAATACATCCGAAATTTTTGGGTTTCATAAGCGTTTTGGTGTCAGACTGTGTGTTGCTGATTTATATGAAATAATTTCTTCCAACATAGCGGTTTTTTTCGAAGAACTCTGTGTCCATTGAAGTCCTGCTTAACCCTTGTGAAATAAACCAGATTCGAGGAGTCTGGGCTACTATGTCGAGGCTCCATCCACGTCACATTTAAAATGTTCAAAGGAGCAACAGCCAAGGACCCATGGAAAGGAGCAAGGTGAACAGTGTATTAAATATAAATGATCCCATGCTAAGAAACGAATGCCAAAAGGCAAATGAAGAGCCAAAAAACTCCTATGAAAGCATCATAAATCAAAGCAGATGCTAAATTACAAATACTTAATTGCCGAAAGATCCTCTCCGTCCTTGGGTTTGAACTTGAAGTACACCACTCACACAAAAGGACACTATGGGATAGAGGATCCTGAATCAAAATTCAGTAAGAAAGGCATGTAAACAAACTCCTATGAAATAGGACAAAAGTCCGAGATCACAAGAAAAGTGTGAAAATGGCATGGGAATGGGGAACAAATGGATATTTCTATTTACCATATGCTCCAATCCTGTGGTGTCCAAAGCTTTTAGCCACCTGAAGACAAAGGTAATAATGAAATTCATCCTTCGGCCTCAACATAGTTATCTGGACTTGAAGATTTTGTTTTCCTTTCTCCCTAATCGGACTGTCATCAATGATTAAAGGTACACACTGCTGTCATTTAAGAAATCCATATTGCTGGAAGAATTCAATATGATGTTTTGTTTTTAAACAGTCTGTCACTCAAAGGTTGATCGCTCAGAGATCTAGGTTCACCAGGCAATCGCCAGTTGTTGCACTGCAACCATTTCCCCCCAATTTTCTTAAATTTTGGGGCCCCTCCTTTCCGTTTAAAGCTGCTCTGTTTTCGTTTGATCCATGAAGGTTTGGTCTTGCTTTAGCTTTGTTTGATTTTAATGATTATTTTGCGGCACATTTCCAGAGGATGCATGTTTCTAGATTTTGTTATTGGTCGCGGAATCGAATGTGGATGGCTAGCCAGAAGCCCGTCTGATCGGTTTCCATTTTCTCTGAGGTGAATCAGCTGGACCATCGATGTTTTGAGTGTTCCATTACTTAGTTTTTCGGGCGTCTTTTATGTTGAATCGGGGGCTGTAATCTTTGTCTCGTCCGCCATCGCAGCTCTCAAATCGGGTTTAGCTTCTGAAGTGTGAAATGATCCGCTCCCCGATGCCCACCGCGTGACTATATCTTTTCTTCATCCGCCGTTGCGGCCAGGAGATCTATTTCGCTTCCGACGTCGAAGCCTTCCGACTTCCGACTTAAAGTTTTCCCGCCCTTTCCTTCGCATGCCTGAAGTCTCCCCCCTTCCGCCGTTGCGGCTAGGATAGTGGTTTAGCGTCCGTTTTACAAACCCTTCCGACGTCCGATGTAAATTTTTTCTAGCCCGCTTCTTCGCACCGTTAGCTCTTTTCTTTCCGCTATTGCGGATAGGAGAACCTTCTCCCATCCGATGTCAGAGCCTTCCGAGGGCTGTTTTAGATCTTCCCGCCCAAAAGGACTTAATCCAGCCTCTTGTCGATTATAGAGATGCGGCCAGTCATTTTCCGTGGATTGGTAATTTCATTTCGCATTATTTGTGCAGTTATGTTTTCGATGATTGGCTCTCGTTGTTGTGTGCAGGTGAAATCCTGGAAAATGATGAAAAATGCCACGGCAAGAAGGGAGGCGGACCGTTGATGGTGGTATGACCAAAACTAGTTCGAAGACAATGAAAGCGCCAGTCCAAAGGATACAGCAGTTACTTAACCAATCATGAATGTGCAAGAAAAGACAGAACAAAAGGATATGAAGCGTTGGGGACTGAAAGGTCAGAGGTTTTGGGGGGAGCAACCCAAAAGACTTGTTGGGCAATATAAATAGGTCAAAGAGAGGATTGAAAGGGGATTTTTCCAGGGAAAATTTTGTAATGTTTACTTGTAAGAGGAACTATTTCGTTTTGCAAAGGAAAACTGCAAGTTTGCCTACTAGAGAGAGTGAAATGTGGAATGTATCAATGCAACTCAATGAATAATGTTGAAGAGGAACTATTTCGTTTTCAACCATGTTTCATTTACTGTGAGAGTGTTTAATTTCCTGAACCTATGTTCTTGTTAAATGTTCTTCAGTATCTTCAGGATTTCTTCCATTGTGAGTAATAAGTGATGTTCATAAAATGATTAGCTATCTGATTGTTTAAATATCTGTAATTGTTCATGTGTCTTGAATGGAGTATCAGCTATCTGTAATTCTTCATTATGCACGTACAAAATGTATTACTCACCGATAAATGCTAATTCTGCTCCCTAGGGATAGTTTAGATAAATAGTTTATCTTATTGTCGTATGTGATTTGAATGTTTGCGAGCCCTAAGACGAGAGGTAAGAACCTACGCATCACATTGTGATTGCTCCCTGCATTTTATCACCCTGCATTGTTAGTTAGGCACCTGCATTTCATTGTTTAAGTCAAAATACAAAAAACTCGGTGGACTGGGCCGCAACCGGTAAACCCTTTGTTTGTTGTTTGACCTACGGTAGCCGGACCGCAAACCGGACGGATTCCCTACACCAAACAGTCAACGGGCTAGTTGGGAACGTTGATTGGGGAGAATCCCTTACTGTTGCAGCCTGCGAATTTCCAGGCCCCAACAGATCCATCATAGATGCTCATCTCAGCATTTCATATGTAAGGGAATTGGCTGAAAAGTATACTAAAATATGAAAAATAGGATATGGTAGCCTGGCTACTATATATGTGATAACAATGTCCATGAACCCAGTGCCTATACACCTAACTGATATGCATAGTAATTTAAATCTTTTTATTTCTTTCTCTTTCTGCACAGTCATGGGTCATGTTCATCCTTTAACAATCACTCTTAGGCTTAAAAACCACTATAACAGTCGTCTCGTAGCTTACAGATCCACAGCTTCCACTTTCCACCTTCCACAAGTAGATCTCTGGGTGTAGAAACACTTGAGTCAGATGCATTTTGGCCCTGTAAGCAGGCTTCTAGCCTCCATGGACTTAAGCAAAATGCATTGGAAACCAAAACACATGCAGGTGTGAAATTTGGTGACATATAATCAACAGTAAACTCTGCTTAAATCATTCAATAAGCATTCAACATAACAGTACATTCATAAGCAAATATATTGCAGAAATAACATAACAGAGAATATTTATCTTGAAGATGAAGTTGCCCCACAAATAGCTATGTCGCTACAATGTTCAACCCAACCATAGGCCAGTTTTGTTCATCAATCTCTCAACACGACTGCCACCCCCGAGTTGGGCAAGACTTCCACAAGGAACTAGGGAACAACAGGCTCCCACATAGTCAGATCACATCACACACAGTCAAGACAACCTACAGTTGGGTTTATCAGACTGTCCAGCCAAGCCAATACAAGATTGGGTCTATCAGGCTGTAGGCAAACAAGCCAAATACATTGTTGGGTTGATTAGGCTACTTATCCAAGCCAACTAATAGTTGGGTTTATCAAACTGCACACAGTCAAGCCAACATTCACATTAAGGACCAGCCAAGCCAACTAACATATGGGTTTATTAGGCCATCTCAGCCAAGCCATATCACTGCTAGGTTTATCCGGCTTTTTAGCCAAGCCAGCTAACAGTTGGGTTTATCAGGCTATCTAGCCAAGGGTCACACATGGCCAAAATGCACAACAAGACAGAGCCAAACCAACACACAATTGGATTTAGAAGACTACTCAGCCAAGCCAATATAGGATTGGGTTTATCAGGCTGCCCATCCAAGCCAATATACCATTGGTTTTATCAGGTTGTCGTCTAAGCCAATCTGCTTTTGGGTTTATCAGGCTACTAAGGTAGTGGAAAGGAACAATGGCTAAGCTAGTGGCTTGTTTAAGAGATAGGGACACCTCCACAACATCTATCTAGTCTGGCATCCCCAATACCTACACACCCAACACAAGGAAGTATCCCCTTCTCTGCTACATAGTCCCTCGGGCTATACCTTCCCTTCACAGTGCTCTTCAGGATGTGTAGAGAAGATTCGCCAACCACTCTTATATTTTGTGAGGTTCCTCTCTTCACTAGGTTTATCAAGCCCATTCGACGTCTCTTCCACTCCTAAGTCTTGCATATAGTTCAGACCCAAACCAGGGCACACATAACAACAACCACAGGGAGACTTAGCAACAACAAGGCTCCAACCACTCTGTAACATAGAGAAAACACTGCAAAACCAGATGCTCCGCGACTCAGGAGAATGAACCATGCATCTTGCATAATGGAATCAGGATCCCCCTGAAACTAACGGGAATGGAGACAAAAACAGAACACGTTGGGAGACTCCCAAAATGGCAGACTTGGCATGCATCCCTGTGATTACTTGCTTCAGAAGCAAGAACACGGCTTCCCCAAACTGCAAGTTGTAGTTTTGCTCAGGCTGCAAGTCACAGGCTTGCTTAGACACAAAATTTGACTGCCATGCCTGGCTCTGCC
Source organism: Pseudotsuga menziesii (assembly GCA_001517045.1). NCBI lineage: Eukaryota > Viridiplantae > Streptophyta > Pinopsida > Pinales > Pinaceae > Pseudotsuga > Pseudotsuga menziesii. Next base: position 54,152 of record LPNX010341144.1, read on the forward strand.
ATTAGAGGAAATTTCAAATCAAAATGGGCCTCCTAAGGAAAATTAATAAAATAATAGTTAAAATAATAAAATAATATTTTTTAATTTTGGAGGAAGAAAATAAAAAACTACTTTTTTGTTTGTATTTTCGACATATCTCCCTGTGTGTTTACTCAAATTTCGATCGAGAGAGCTCGTTGGATGTGAAATTAAATTCCGCATCCAACGAGTACCCACTCGGTATACTTTTGACGGTCCATGCTACCCCAAAAACAAGAAATGCATGAAAAAACATGATGATGATGATGTCATGTTTTTTCATGCATTTCTTGTTTTTGGGGTAGCATG